>SJXQ01004549.1:507430-593173 GCA_006408695.1 Aepyceros melampus
AGCGTGGAGGCCAGACACAGGACGCTCAGTGACAGGGCGGGGAGAGAGCAGTGCTGAACACAGACATCGCCGTGGGAAAAAAGCCGCCAGCGGGCAGCGAGCACGGAGGCCACACACAGGACGCTCAGTGACGGGGCGGGGTGAGGGGGAAGCAGCACAGGGCCAGGCTCTGATTCTGACATGAAGACGGGCTGAGACCTCGGGGGCTGGGGAGAGGCTATGGGGGTCAGCGTGCGAGACAGGACAGACAGACAGAGGGGCACAGAGCAGAGGCAGGGAGACCAGCCAGGCGCATGCTGGCACCACCTACGCAGAAGCCAAAAGCCTGGACTGAGTGTGGGGATGGGTCTCGTACAGCTGGTGGAGGTGATGCCCTAGAGACGTGCGTGTGGAACGGACAGGGTTTGGTGCCTCCTGGATGGAGGCGCTGGTGGAGGTGCGCCCGCCTCCTGACCTGCACGCCAGGCAGGAGGAATGGGCAACGTCCGAGTTCTCTCTCGGGCGTGTTAAGTGTGAGGTGCCTTGAGGTTTAGGCAAAGAGGACAGAAGACGAGAGCAAGGGGGCGCATCTGTCTGCTCGGTGCAGGGAGTGACGGTGGTGGAGAAGGTGAGAACAGCTCCTGCTGTCCAGGAGGAAACGTGAGACACTGCCCTGACTCGCGAGCACTAGTCCCATGACACCAACAGCTCACATCTGCTGAGCCACTCTACGGTCAGTCCCAGTGAGGAGCAATTTCACACACAATCTATTACATTCTCTAACCACCCAATGAGGCAGAAACCATGAAACTGCAATTTTCCAAGACCGGATAGAGTGTAACAAACCATGCTCACCAAACCGTGTCTTTCCTCTCTGTGGACACACTCAGCCTCTCTTTCCAACCCTGGGTACCAGATGACAAGGTCCAGTCTCGAGCCAGTGGAATGTGAGTGAAAACACCATGTTGGGAATGGCTGTGACACTTTCCCTTCTCTGTCTCCCCTCCACCAACCGGAGGATGCCAGGAACCCTGGAGGGCCCACACGAATGACAGGAGGCAGCCGGGTCCCTGAAAAACTGCCTGCTCACAGATCCCCACGGACCCACGTGGTCCTTGGCTCAAGAAGAACACTTTTCCATACATTGCGCCATGGAGATTCGGGAATACGCCTGTTCGAGCAACTAGGTTTACCTTGGCCAAACTCACATACAAAGACCACAGAACATCCTTGGACCACAAGGCTGTGTGCTGTGTTACACCTAGTCTTTAAGCCCAAGCTCATGGAGCCGAGAGCCTGAACTTACCTGACACACCCCACACCTCTGAGCAGCATCACAGGGTAGGGCAAGCATGGTTTCAAAGGCTGCAGGGATCCCCCGCGCCCAGAGCAGCCATGACAAGAACATTCTCACATCGTGGACAGGCCACGGCCCCCATGAGGTGGGCATGTTGCTGTGACTCCCTGGCCAGCTGTGGGTACTCACCCGAGCAGGAGCTGGGGGCGGGCCCTCTCCTCGATGTCTGGGACTCAGGGCTGGGCTCCGCTGGGGAGATCAGCTCTGGCTCAGGCAAAGGACATCCTGTTCACAGAGGAAAAAAGACAATGTGGGGAATATGTAGGAAGAAGAAAGAAGCTTCTCAACCAAGACCAGGACTGCAGGGTTTGGAAGAGACCCCAACATGTGGCTGCTCCCCTCCAGGCAAACAGAACCCTGCACCTGGGAAACATGTGAGAACACCACCCTCAGTCCCCAAAGATGGCAGATGTGACTGCCAGCTACACAGACAGGACCCCTCCCTGATCTCCATCCCCAGAACCCCGCACCACCAGACTATTTCCTAAAGACTTTACCTAATTCAGTGGAGTCAGGGTCCTCCACTGCCTCCCTGAACACCAGGAACACCCAGGGTGTCCCATTACCAGCACAGAACAGGTCAGACAAAGTCTGTGGGGAAGGTCCAAGTACCAGTGGACTTAAATGCTCCCCGGGTGCTGGCGGCCAACCTGGCAGGCTATGGAGCCTGGCCTCCATCGTCCCACAGACAGCAGCTAAGGTCCACAGGTGACCCATGTCAGCTGCTCCTGCCCTCGGGAAGCATCTTGCGATGTCTGTGAGGCAACTGGCCTGACCAAGGATGTGGAGAAACAGACACCTGAGTTGGCACTCCCCCGCCTGGGAGCCAGCATCACCTCTGAGCTTCTTAGACAACATGATACATTTCCTTTGGGGCCCAGACTGCTTGAAGCTGCTCTGCCATGTGCAGCCAAACACACATCAACAAATGAGGGGGTTAGGGACGCAGATAAGTCGCTGGCAGAGGTACCGGGACCCACACAGAAAGTGCACCTGCAGATCCTAAAGCGCCCAGGACTCACCAGTCATCACTAGGCAGATGTTCACCCCTTCTGCTTATGTGCTCAGGGACAGGGCAACGCAAATTAAGGAGCTTGCCCTTTGGCTGTCAGGAGTCACGTCCCCTGTGACCTCAGGGCCTTTGCATGTGCTATCCTGTCAGCTGGAAGGCTGTTTTTTCCCAGTTTGCTCCAACTAGCTTACTATTCATTCTTTGGGTCTCAGCTCAAATGTCACTTCCTGAGAAGATTTCACTGAACTGAGACTTCTGAGTCTAGGAGCTTCATCAGTCTACCATGTTGCCATGGCATTTTTTTTAACCCTAATGGTAAGTCAAAAGTCATATTTAGTGGACTTCCTATTTCCAGTCCTGCCTGTAAGGAGCTTCCAAGTCTGCAATCTATCTTAACAACAAGTGGAAAGCTGAACAGACAGAAAAATTGAGTCGTCTTGGGTCAATAATAGAAGCGAGGGAACAGCGTAAACTTCTGTCCCCAGACTGGAGACACAGGGAATTCAGTGAGTCACGGGAGCAGAGAATAGAGAGTAGAAGCTGCCACGGGAAGCAGCGCCAGGTGAGGAAATTATAGTTAAAGGGCTGCTGTAGCTTCAGAGCAGACAACTCAGAGTAAAAGAAGTCAAGTGGGACTCAGTAATAGGCAGGCCCGAGACTTACCACCACGTCATGTGCAGCTATCAAGAAAAACTTATCAGCCATGCTAAAAGTCAAAGAACATAATTTGCAGAGGTAGAGCAAGCATCAGAACCTGACATGCCAAGGATATCGCAACTATCAGATCAGGAATTTTAAATGACAATGATTAATATGCAAAGGGCTTTAATGAACAAAGTAGACAGCATCCAAACACAGATGGGCAATGTAAGCAGATGGAAGGAAATCCTAATTCAGCAAAAAGAAATGCTACAGATCAAACACCACTGATGAACGCCTTTGATGAACTTATTAGCAGACTGGATGTGAAAACTGATGCTATCTAGCCTCAAGACTTACAGTAAAATTACAGTAATGAAGACAGAGTGAAATTGGTGAAAGATAAATGGGATAGCATTGAAAGCACAGAAACGGACTCACATAATACACTCAACTGATTGTTGACAAAGGTGCAAAAGCAATACGACAGAGCAAAGCTAGTCTCTTCCACAAACTGTGGAACAGAACATCCACATGTAAAAAAATATTATTTTGACAGAGACCTTATCCCCTTCACAAAAATTAACTCAAAGCGGATCACAGATCTAAATGTAACACAAACCCATAAAACTCCTATAAGATATCACAGGAGAAAACCTAGGTGACTACAGGTACGTGATATCTTCCTAGATGTAATACCAAAGGCATAACCCATGAAGGAAATGACTGATAAGCTGCACTTCATAAAAATTATAAACTTCTGCTCTGCCAAAAGACAGGAGAGGACAAGCCACACACAGATAGCAGAAAATATTTGCAAAAGACATACCTGATAAAGGACAGTTGTCCAAAAATACAAATATTTCTAGACAGTAAGAAAACAACCCCATTTTAAAATGAGCCAAATACCTTATCAGACACCTCCCCAAAGGCAAGAGCAAAGACCTTAAAAGACATCTCACCAAAGACAATATACAGATGGCAAATAAGCATATGAAAAGATGCTCCACAGACTGTCATCAGTTAAGTCTCAAAGTCGCGTCTGACTCTTTGTGACCCCATGGACTGCAGCACGCCAGACCTCCCTGTCCATCACCAACTCCCAGAGTTTGCTCAAACTCGTGTGCATCGAGTCCGTGATGCCATCCAACCATCTCATCCTCTGCGGTCCCCTTCTCCTCCTGCCTTCAATCTTTCCCAGCATTAGGGTCTTTTCCAATGAGTTAGTTCTTCGCATCCTGTGACCGAAGTGTTGGAGCTTCAGCTTCAGCATCAGTCCTTCCATGAATATTCAGGACTGATTTCCTTTAGACTGTTATCAAGGAAATGCAAATTAAAACTAGACACCAGTGCACACCTATGAGAAGGGGTAAAACAGGAACACTGACAACACCAAATGCTGCGGAGGATGCTGAGCTCCAGGAACCCTCATTCCACGCTGGTGGGAAGTCTGGTGGGTTCTCAAAAAACTCAACATACCTTCACCACAGGATCCATCAATCACAGTCCTCACTCTTTACCCAAAGGTCCTGAAAACTTACGTCCGCCTAAAAGCCTGCACGCCCACACACGGACATTCACAGCAGCTTTTCTCACAGCTGCCAAAATTTGGAGGCAACTTAGATGTGCTTCCCTGCGGCTCAGCTGGTAAAGAATCCACCTGCAGTGCGGGAGACCTGGGTTCAATCCCCAGGTTGGGAAGATCCCCTGGAGAAGGGAAAGGCTACCCACTCCAGTATTCTGGCCTGGAGAGTTCCATGGACAGTCCACGGGGTCGCAAAGAGTTGGACACGACTGAGCGACTTTCACTTTCACTTTCGATTTCTTCAGTGGGTAAGTGGATGAACTATGGCACATCCAGACAATATTATTCAGCATCAAAAAGCTAGCAAGGACACGAAGAAATAGATGCCCATTACTGAGGGAAAGAAGCCAATCTGAAAAGCCAAAGTAAAAGATTACTGCTATATGACATTCTGGAAAATACCAATGAAGACAGTCAGAAAAGATCAGTGGCTGGTGAGGGCTGGGGGTGAACAGAGAGGACGTTTAGGGCCACAGAAATAATCTATACGATACTATGATGGACACATGTCATCCGTCCAAACTCACTAACTACCAAGAGTAAACCCTAATGCCCACTATGGACTTTATGTCATGATGTGTTAACGTAGATACATCAGCTGTAACAAATGTACCATGTAGGGAGAACACAGATAACGAAGGGGTCTATGATCCCCTGGAGAAGGAAATGGCACCCCACCCCAGTATCCTTCCCTGGAGAATCCCATGGACAGAGGAGCCTGGCGGGCTACAGTCCATGGGGTCACAGAGAGTCGGACACGACTGAGCGACTAAACCACCACCAATGCGCCTGTGCAGGGAGCAGACTGTGGGAAATCTCTGTACTTCCTCTCAATTTTGTGAACCTAAAACTGATAAAAAAAGAAAAGTCTTAAAAAAACATTATTTACAGGTATAACCATATTCCAGGGACTATGCCAAGCAATTTAACTTAAATGCATTAAAAAAAATGAATTAAGTTTAAGAACTAATTTAGACAAGAAATGACATACATATCTAAAATATTGAGTCTGTTCATTCAAGAACAAGGTAAATGTCTGCACGGATCTCTGTCCTAAAAAGGTCCTAAGCAAAGTACTATTTTGACCATCCTTGTAGACCTTGCATGAAAAATTCTATTGCAGGATTTCCTTACAGCACCCACGTGAAGTACATACTGCAATAAGCACCATTTTACAGATAACGAAACGGGGGCTCAGGAAGATGAAATGACCCGCTGTAGCCGAGACACAATGAATGGCTAAGCCAAGGTGAAAACCAGGTCTCGCCTCTGGCACCCGGCCTATTTAAGTACAAAGCTACCCAACACTGTTTCAGGAAACGCTGGACCAAGTGTACGGCCATGACCAGGAGGGTGATGATGTCACTGACGGTAGTGACAGCAGCAGGGGTCCACGACAGCTAAGCCTGCGCTCACTCACCCTCAGGGCTGCCGGCCGTGTGAGAAGATGGTGTGCTACTTCAGGAGATACTGCCATGCGATAATGGACCCACAGCAGGGTTCAGTCACCTGCCCAGGGACACACCGCTCACGGATAGGGCAGCAGAGCAGGGATTAGCCGCCAGGGGCCTAGCACCAGACCTGGCCTCCCGAGTGCTCCAGGAAGAGGGAAACGGCAAACAGTGGGTGTGAGGCCAGCAGTCTCGGACAAGTGGCTGTGGTGGGGAGAGGGCGACACGAGCAGGCGAGTCAGAGCTCAGGAGATGGGGCCGGAGGGAGGGGCAGCCCTGGGGACACCTGAATTCAGTATGTCACAAACTACTAAAAATAAAAACCTGGGGTGGGAATCCCACACCATGACTGGATCAAATAGAGACATTTGTACAAACATCAAGTATCACTCTTGTCAAGATTTCACAAAAGAAAGGACTCGTGCCACCAAAAAATGCAAAGGAGAGCTTTTCACGATCAAGATGTGCCTTTTGAGTGGATCAAGCTTTCTGAGGGACTCATGCCAACAACCCAACTTTCCTTACCTTCTGAGGATAGTGTGTGGGAGAACGACATGAGGAGAGCATGAACAGAGGCACAAGACAGACATCCAGAAGGAAACAGGCGGGGCGGGGCGGGCGTCAGAGAGCAAGCACTCGGAGACTTACCTCCTTCTGCACAGTAGCTGCAGCAGCAAAAGAAAAAGGAAGCGCTGCAAAAAGCAAGCGACACAGCGGGTCCACAGAGAGGCAGAGTGGGAGCCCCAGAAGCCGGGGTAGAACACACTTCTCTAAGTCGCCGCATCAGTCCCTCACGGAGCCCACCAGGAATTCTGACCTCCGGGTTCTGTGAGATGCCCCCATTCCGTCCCAACACACCCTTCTCCTTTGGCTGTGACCAAAGGCAAACCAGGCTTTGGTCCAACCCTCCCTCAGTGAGACCTACAGGGCCCAGGCAGGAAGAGGTGAGAACAGAAAACAACTGAAGCTCTGGAGGAGGAGGCTGGCTGGGCCGCAGAGGCCTCCTCAGCCCGCTGGACCTGGTGCCAGAGGGAGAAGAGAAGCAGAGTGGGGGCCTTACCTAGAGACACCAGGAGCCTGCAGGTCTCCAGCATCACCTCCCAGTACAGCGTCCTCTGGACGGGGCCCAGATGCCCCCACTCCTCCTGGGTGAAAGTCACAGCCACGTCCTCATAAGTAACAGGCACCTGGAAAGTCAACAGAGGCGGCAGGGTTGGTCTTGGGGCTCTTGGTAGGATCAGAGCCCATTCCTCTCCATGGCAAAGGCGCAGAGACCAGACACCTCCTGTGGGCTGAGCTCGGTGCAGGACACAAGGAGGTGGCCACCACCCAGGGGTGATCACAGCCACGGAAGAGACGGAAGCCTCCCGTGTGGGAGCCGACGGAGAACGGCACGAGGTCAGCACCATCTGCAGGGGCTGTGGGTGCAGAGAGTAAGGGCGTGACGATGTCAGGAACATGAGAAAGGAAAAGCGTGAAAACATACATGAAATCCCACACCAATAATAATCACAGAGATGGCACACCGGACCCAACGGTCCCCACTGCGTGCCTGCCTCAGGTGAGCGCTTTGCATGTTTTGTTAAAGTGACTGAAAGTCCCCAGCTCTGAAGCCCCATTTCTGAGGTCTGAATTCAAAGTCCTAAATCAACACTTGCCTGTAGAACGAACTTGGGGTCCTCGCTTACTTTCTCTGAACCTTGAATAATTTCTGAGTCAATACAAAGACTCTCACTGAACGATAATATTTATGAGAACAAAAAAAATATTTATAGCAGAAAAACTGGGTGACTTGCCATAGCCCATGGGGTCAGTGCTGCCATCAAATTCATGTTAGTAATGGGATCTGAGGCCCAGAGAGCTCAACCAGCTCACCCAGAGTTTACATGAGCTGAGACCAGCGGCGAGATTTAAACCCGGTTCCCTTGACCCACTGGCAAAGTAAAACCCCAGTTAACGAAGACGTGAGATGTTTTAAGTAAACTTCAAAATTATATTCACTTCAGCCACCATTGAAAGTAGTTCTGCAGACGTGGGCAGAAGAGCAGACTCATCATCACCCACCTCACAGGAGCGTCACCCGAGGCGGTGATACCTGCATGGAAGTGGACGGGCCTGGATGGGCTCCCATTGCTGTCTGAATCCTGGAGACTCCCAGGGAGAATTCACAGGAGCCATCCCTGTTCACCTCTACCTGAGACCTCACCACACGTGTCCTGGAGGAAATGCCTCGGGACCAGGGACCAGGAGCTGCTGATGGACGGTGCAGGCTGTAGTCACGCCTTGGACGGGCTGTCTGTCTGTCCTGGCTGAGCAGGATGGCGCCTCCAGCAAATGAGCGCACTGTCTGGCCCTCCCAGGACACTCCTGTTGGAAATGCTCTCAAACAGTATTGCGGGAGTAAGACAATCGAAGATGGCTCCATAGGCGGTCTTTACTTCTGCAGAAGGGTGCGCTACAAAGGTCTGGGAGCAAGCACACGGAGTGGGAAACCCGCTGTTTTTATTCCTAAAATGCAGGTTCCCTCCTCCAGCCGCTCACAGGCTGAGTGACACAGTTACAATCTTCCTGGAGGCCATCTAAGTTTTTGATTGGATGATTTATAGAAACTATTTTCCCCACCCTTTTAGTTCTTTTCTCATGTCCAGGATAAAGCCCGTGAAATTAGCCCGCCAAAATGTCCTGGTGAGGAAGGAGAATCAGGAAGTGAAAAGAACAAAGGATTGGCAACTAGCTGCCATTTTAGAAATCTTATTTCCCTGGTGGCTCAGATGGTAAAGCGTCTGTCTACAATGTGGGAGACCTGGGTTCGATCCCTGGGTCGGGAAGTTCCCTGGAGAAGGAAATGGCAACCCACTCCAGTACTCTTGCCTAGAAAATCCCATGGACGGAGGAGCCTGGTGTCCATGGGGTCGCCAAGAGTCCGACACGACTGAGCGATTCACTTTCTACCTTTCTGTTCAAGTATCCTAAGGATGAACTGCTTTCTATTTCTTATAACTTCTTTGATAGAAAAGATCATATCTTTCTCACCAGTCTCAGCAGATGGGGGAGCGGGAGGGATTCTGGCAACTGTACAGGCCCTCTGGGGGCTTCCGGAACAACCAAAATGCTTTTCTTTTGATCCACACATTTACACCTCCTGAAATGCTATGTTCCTGGCTCATGCCAAAACTGGAGAAAGAAGCCTGCCTGGCTTGCAAAGTTTGCTTTATGGGTATCGTCTCCAGGCACCCCATGCACAGTTCACAGAGGAGACAGTGAACGCACAGGCTGTGGTGTGACCCACCGTTTGTTAGTTTCTACTACTTAAGAGCTGCAATAGGGCCTCTCTGAGGGTCCAGTGGTTAAGAATCCACCTTGCAATGCAAGGGACATGGGTTTGATCCCTGGCCTCGGAAGATCCCTTCATGCCTTGGAGCCACTAAGCCCGTGCACCACAACTACTGAGCCTGTGCTCCAAAACAAGAAAAGCCACCACACTGAATCACAGAAAACTAATCAAACTGATCACATGGATCACAGCCTTGTTTAACTCATTGAAACTGTGAGCCATGCCGGGTAGGGCCACCCAAGATGGATGGGTCATGGTGGAGAGTTCTGACAAAACGTGGCCCACTGGAGAAGGGAATGGCAAACCACTTCAATATTCTTGCCTTGAGAACCCCATGAACAGTATGAAAAGGCAAAAACATATGACACTGAAAGATGAAGCCCCCAAGGTGGTAGGTGCCCAATATGCTATTGGAGAAGAGTAGAGAAAAAACTCCAGAAAGAATGAAGAGGCTGAGTGAAAGCAAAAACAAGGACCAGCTATGGATGAGTGGTGATAGAAGTAAAGTCTGAGGCTGTAAAGAACAATATTGCACAGGAACCTGGAATGTTAGGTCCATGAATCAAGGCAAATTGGAAGTGGTCAAAGAAACAGGAAGAATGAACATTGACATTTTAGGAATCAGTGACTGAAATGGACTGATATGGGTGAATTAAATTCAGATGACTATTATATCTACTATTCTGGGAAAAGAATCCCTTTAGAAGAAATGGAGTAGTCCTCATAGTCAACAAGAGTCCAAAATTCAGCAGATGGGTGCATCTCAAAAACGACAGAATGATCTCTGTTTCCAAGGCAAACCATTCATTATCACCATAATGCAAGTCTATACCCCAACCACTAATGCCAAAGAAGCTGAACTTGAATAGTTCTATGAAGACCTACAAGACCTTCTAGAACTAACAGCAAAAAAGATGTCCTTTTCATCACGGGGGACTGGAATGCAAAAGTAGGAAGTCAAGAGATACCTGGAGTAACAGGCAAGTTTGGCCTTGGAGTACAGAATGAAGCAGGCCAAATGCTAACAGAGTTTTGCCAAGAGAACGCACTGGTCATGGTAAACACCCTTTTCCAACAACACAAGAGAAGACTCTACACATGGACATCACCAGATAGCCAATACTGAAATCAGATTGATTATATTCTTTGCAGCCAAAGATGGAGAAGCTCTATACAGTCAGCAAAAACAAGACCTGGAGCTGACTGTGGCTCAGATCATGAACTCCTTATTGTCAAATTCAGACTTAAATTGAAGGAAGTAGGGAAAACCACTAGATCATTCAGGTATGACCTAAATCAAATCCCTTACGATTATACACTGGAAGTGACAAACAGATCCGAGAAATTAGATCTCATAGACAGAGTGTCTGAAGAACTATGGATGGAAGTCTGTGACATTGTACAGGGGGCAATAATCAAGACCATCCCCAAGAAAGACAAAAATGCAAAAAGGCAAAATGGTTGTCTGAGGAGGCCTTACAAATAGCTGAGAAAAGAAGAGAAATAAAAGGCAAAGGAGAAAAGGAAAGTTATATCCATCTAAATACAGGGTTTCAAAGAATATCAAGGAGAGAGAAGAAAGCCTTCCTCGGTGATCAATGCAAAGAAATAAAGGAAACCAATAGAATGGGAAACACTAGAGATCTCTTCAGAAAATTAGAAATACCAAGGGAACATTTAATGCAAAGATGGGCACAATAAAGGACATAAACAGTATGGACCTAAGAGAAGCAGAGGATATTAAGAAGAGGTAGTGAGAATACACAGACGGACTATACAAAAAATATCTTAATGACCCAGATAACCACGATGGTGTGATCACTCACCTAGAGCCAGACATCCTGGACTGTGAAGTCAAGTGCACCTTAGGAAGCATCACTACGAACAAAGTTAGTGGAGGTGATAGAATGATGTGTCATTCGTGCTTTCAATGCTGTGAAAGTGCTGCACTCAGTGTCAGCAAATTTGGAAAACTCAGCAGTGGCCACAGGACTGGAAAAGGTCAGTTTTCATTCCAAACCCAAAGAAAGGCAATGCCAAAGAATGTTCAAACTACTGCACAATTGCACTCATCTCACACGTTAGCAAAGTAATGCTCAAAGTTCTCCAACCCAGGCTTCAACAGTACATGAACCGAGAAATTCCAAATGTTCAAACTGAATTTAGAAAACACAGAGGAACCAGAGATCAAATTGTCAACAGCCATTGGATCATAGAAAAAGCAAGAGAGTTCTATAAAAACATCTGCTTCTGCTTTATTGACTATGCCAAAGCCTTTGACTGTGTGGATCACAATACACTGTGGAAAATTATTAAAAAGAAGGGACTACCAGACCAACATATTGGCCTCCTGATAAATCTGTATGTAGATCAAGAAGCAACAGTTCGAACTGGACATGGAACAACAGACTGGTTCCGAACTGGGAAAGGAGTATGTCAAGGCTGTATATTGTTAATTATACAGTTAAATACTTAAATATGCAGTTAAATACTTATATGCAGAGTACATCATGTGAAATGCTGGGCTGGGTGAAATACAACCTAGGTCAAGATTGCTGGGAGAAATATCAATAACCTCAGATACACAGATGACATCACTCTTACGGCAGAAACGAAGAGGAACTAAAAAGCCTCTTGAGGAAAGTGAAAGAGGAAACTAAAAAGCTGGCTTAAACTCAACATTCAAAAAACTAAGATCACGGATGGCATCCGGTCCCAATACTTCACGGCAAATAGATGAGGAAACAATGGAAACTGTGACAGACTTTATTTTGGGGGGGCTCCAAAATAACTGCAGATGGTGACTGCAGCCATAAAATTAAAAGACGCTTGCTCCTTGGAAGAAAAGCTATGACCAATCTAGACAGCGTATTAAAAAACAGAGACATTACTTTGCTGACAAAGGTCCACCTAACCAGAGCTATGGTTTTTCCAGTATTCATGTACAGATGTGAGAGTTGGACTATAAAGAAAGCTGAGTGCCAAAGAATTGAAGTTTTTGAACTGTGGTGTTGGAGAAGACTCTTGAGAGTCCCTTGTACTGCAAGGACATCTAACCAGTCCATCCTAAAGGAGATCAGTCCTGGGTGTTCATTGGAAGGACTGATGCTGAAGCTGAAACTCTAGTATTGTGGCCACCTGATGCGAAGAGCTGACTCATTTGAAAAGACTCTGATGTTGGGAAAGATTGAAAGCAGGAGGAGAATGGGACAACAGAGGATGAGATGGTTAGATGGCATCACCATCACCAACTCAATGGACATGAGTTTAGGTGAACTCCGGGAGTTGGTGACAGACAGGGAGACCTGGCATGCTGTGGTTCATGGAGTTGAAAAGAGCTGGACACGACTGATCGATTGAACTGAACTGATGATGGTTAGCCACATATAAGATACACGTTCTTTGAAGTTTAAAGTACCTCAAAATTTAGTAAAGCACCTAAAATTAAAACAAATTTAATTTTGTATATGCAGTGGTCCCATACCAGACCACCTGACTTGCCTCTTGAGAAAACTGTATGCAAGTCAGGAAACAACAGTTAGAACTGGACATGGAACAACAGACTGGTTCCAAATAGGAAAAGGAGTGCGTCAAGACTGTATATTGTCACCCTGCTTATTTAACTTCTATGCAGAGTACATGATGAGAAACACTGGGCTGGAAGAAGCACAAGCTGGAATCAAGATTGCTGGGAAAATATCAATAACCTTAGATATGCAGATGACACCACCCTTATGGCAGAAAGTGAAGAGGAGCTAAAAAGCCTCTTGTTGAAAGTGAAAGAGGAGAGTGAAAAAATTGGCTTAAAGCTCAACATTCAGAAAACAAAGATCATGGCATCTGGTCCCATCACTTCATGGGAAATAGATGGAGAAACAGTGGAAACAGTGTCAGACTTTAGTTTTGGGGGCTCCAAAATCACTGCAGATGGTGACTGAAGCCATGAAATTAAAAGACGCTTACTCCTGGGAAGGAAAATTAGGACCAACCTAGATACCACATTAAAAAGCATAGACATTACTTTGCCAACAAAGGTCCGTCTAGTCAAGGCTATGGTTTTTCCAGTGCTCATGTATGGATGTGAGAGTTGGACTGTGAAGAAAGCTGTGCGCCGAAGAATTGATGCTTTTGAACTATGGTGTTGGAGAAGACTCTTGAGAGTCCCTTGGACTGCAAGGAGATCAAACCAGTCCATCCTAAAGATCAGTCCTAGGTGTTCATTGGAAGGACTGATGCTGAAGCTGAAACTCCAATACTTTGGCTGACTGATGCCAAGAACTGACTCATTGGAAAAGACCCTGATCCTGGGAAAGACTGAGGGCAGGAGGAAAAGGGGACAACAGAGAATGAGATGTTTGGATGGCATCACCATAACATGAGTTTGAGCAAGCCCAGGGAGTTGGTGATGGACAGGGAAGCCTGGTGTACTGCAGTCCACGGGGTTGAAGAGTCAGACACGACTGAATGACTGAACTGAACCGAGTGCTTCATCTGTACATTTTTGGTTGGCTCCTGTCCTTAAAATACGTTTTTTGTGACCAGTAAGTTTAAAGGTCAAAATGTTTACTTTAACATCTTTATGGCTTCTCTCGCTCCTGGGATTAAGTCGCCACCCTTTTTCATGCTCCCTGGCCATTTTACAATGGATCAGATGTATGGGTTTGATTAATGATCACCAGTTGTTTTGCTGTCAGGCACATGGAACCGAAGTTAATTCTTCCCTGGATCTGAGTGCTGATAATTTATCAGACTAAGATCATATTCCAGGAATTCCGGACAAAGGGTTTAGCTTTAGGCTAACGGAAAGTGAAAGTGAAGTCGCTCAGTCATGTCCGACTCTTTGCGACCCCATGGACTTTAGCTTACAAAGCTCCTCCGTCCATGGGATTTTCTAGGCAAGAGTACTGGAGTGGGTTGCGAGATGTTTATTGAAAACAAGACCCAGGTCTCAGAGTTCTACACTGACTGCCTAGCAATTTCTACCTCAAAAAGCCTCATTTATCCTTCACGCACTGATGACACACCTGACCGAGACCCGGCAAGGTGCTAGGATTGAGGATAAATGACAAGCCGGTTGTTGCAAGTAAACGACAAGGACAATGAGAAACCCGAAGGCTGCGTAGCCTCCTCTTTGCCCAGGAGTTCTCTCCGAACCAGCAATGCTAAAAACGCCGTCCACTCACCCGCGTTGGGTCCATCCAGGCCGCCGCCATCGCGGGGCCTTGTGGAGAGCGTGGGGCCAAAGAGGCGGCTCCAGGATTCACCGCCCGCAGCCCGAATCCTGCCTAGGGCGGGCCACGCCTAGGCGGACTGTCGCTCTCCGAGCCTCAGTAGCCCAGCGCAGAGGCCCAGGCTATCGCGTCAGAGCTGTGGGGACGGATCGGGACCCCGGCGAGCGCTCAGGAGACACCCCCGTGACGGAGGACCCGGGGCGCAGGTCAGGCTCGTACACTGACCCACGCGGAGGTGAGATACAGCTTCCTCACCGGCCTTTCCAGCTCCTGCCGGGAAACGAGGCCGGCTCTTCAGTCTTACAGCCCCAGGCACGTGCTGGACACCGACTGATGACGCACAGGCGTTAAAAGGCCCGGAAGTCCCGCCCCCACCCACAGCTGTCATTGGCCCAGTCCCGGCGTAAACACACGGCGCTCACACTTCTGGGTAACGTAGTTTTCTTCCGTGCAAACCAGAAAGGAATGTGACACTCGGGTCCTGACCCTGGAGTTGTCATCTGCTGCTTCTGTTCACCCCCGGTATCACTTTCAGGCTCCCAGTGTAGAGCTTTGTAGGCCCTTACGAGGAAGTTGTAATACGTTTCGTGCGTGTTCTAGAAATATACCCAGGAACTGTTTAATCTACCACAGTACAAGATACACAGAAACGGTAATAACTGACACAAAGCGGTAAATTTATGCTCCACAGATCCCTAGAAACTTGAGACGAGGAACATCGCAAAGGACCCAACGGGGAAGATCGGGACGGGTCAGGGGACAGAAGCAAACAAAGCGCGATCCAGAGCTTGTTTTCGACAGGAAAGGTGAGGCGAAGCTGGATAAACGGCTTGGTATTGGCCAGTCTGAATGCCTTGGAGCATGGAAGCCATCCTTATCTGCCTGGCACTAGGGGATGAGAAGCATAGTCTATTGCAGTGTAAGAGTCAAAAAGAGAAGGTGTTTCTCTTAGGGGTTTGGGGTTGATTTACAGATGAAAGGAATAGCCCCTAAGAGTGGTCTGTCACCTCTAAGAACTGGCTAGCCCTGAAAGGGGCAGTCTCAGAATCCTCTGCTGGTTTCATGGTTAGGGCTCCGTGCTCTCAGTGCAGAGGGTCCAGGTTTGATCCCTGGTCTGGGAACTAACATCCAGGAAGCTGCTGGGGCCCAGCAGTCAATCAATCGAGAAGTAGAGACCAAAAAATAGGCAGAGGGGAAACAAAAACAACAAATACATGCTTAAAACATGGATCTCCAAATTAAAAAATCACAGTAGACAGAAATTTCCTTCAAGCCATCCATCTGGTTAGAACAAGGACAGTATAATGAGGTGATCTGATTAGAGGCCTATGCTCTTGACACTGCTTCAGGGAAAGCAAAGTAAGTTACCCATTTATAATTCAGCTTAGACTATTCAACTGTCAGCTATGTAACATACCTGTGAACAGATTACAAATCTTTAACCATCAAATTTCAAGGATGATGTCACTGACCCGAGGCTGCGGGGCATCCCACGACTTCCCAGACAGGAAAGGTGGTCTATGGGTCAGCCCTGAGTACCAAGGGGAGCGGCACGTACAACCAGAGACCAGATTCGTATAGGTCTCCAGTATCACGGCTCTGTAGCGGGCCCTCCCAGCTGAAAAAAAACACTCCCATGACCATCTCAGTAAAACTCAGACAGGTCCATGAATTTGACTAAGCCTGCAACAACACAGTTTTTAATCTTCAGTTATGCACATTTAACAATGCAAGAATTATGACCCCATATTCGTTAATCTTCTCTTTCTTGAAGTCAAAGGCTACAAATTTCAACAGTAAGAAGAAAGAATAAAGGAGAAACTGTTGACATATGTGCAATGGAAATACACAGCATTAACTTGGTGGTTAACATCTCTGTAGAAATAGGTGCAATTACAGGGAATATTTGCAAGTCAAATCACTTGGCAATATATCTAAATAGATAAAAGATTTATTGAGAGGCATGATTCTTTCTCACCAGATATTCTGTATATTTTGTCATCATTAAATCCTGAACATGTGTAAGAATTTCTGCTGTGATATAACTATTGTTACAATGATTTATATGTATTTAAACCTTCACCTCAAAGCTATGACTTATTTGTCATAGCAAACTCTGTTTGCTTAGTATTTGTTAAAGAAATTTGAACTTCTTCCCTATTTTGGTATCATTTAAGTCATTGTGAAAATGAGTTAACATGCAGTGTTATCCTTTGAACTTCACAGTTTGCCCTTGGCTAAAGTTTAGGGACTTAGACTTTGGGATGTTTGCTATCATGCCCAGAAAGGATGAATGGCTCAGTATAGGTACTGTCTCTGTATTTTGCTGCTGACCTGCTATGCTTCTGAAGGTCAAAAATGTTATGTTCCAAGCAGAGTGCCCAATAAAAATACTGGGCTCTGACGTTCTAATGAGCTCCCCAGGAGCCATTTCACACATGCTGTTGAAATTCACTGACGCAACTTAGTATGGATGTGAGAGTTGGACTGTGAAGAAGGCTGAGCGCAGAAGAATTGATGCTTTTGAACTGTGGTGTTGGAGAAGACTCTTGAGAGTCCCTTGGACTGCAAGGAGATCCAACCAGTCCATTCTGAAGGAGATCAACCCTGGGATTTCTTTGGAAGGAATGATGCTAAAACTGAAGCTCCAGTACTTTGGGCACCTTATGCGAAGAGTTGACTCATTGGAAAAGACCCTGATGCTGGGAGGGATTGGGGGCAGGAGGAGAAAGGGACGACCGAGGATGAGATGGCTGGATGGCATCACAGACTCAATGGACGTGAGTCTGAGTGAACTCCGGGAGTTGGTGATGGACAAAAGCAGAGACATTACTTTGCCGACTAAGGTCCGTCTAGTCAAGGCTATGGTTTTTCCTGTGGTCATGTATGGATGTGAGAGTTGGACTGTGAAGAAGGCTGAGCGCAGAAGAATTGATGCTTTTGAACTGTGGTGTTGGAGAAGACTCTTGAGAGTCCCTTGGACTGCAAGGAGATCCAACCAGTCCATTCTGAAGGAGATCAACCCTGGGATTTCTTTGGAAGGAATGATGCTAAAACTGAAGCTCCAGTACTTTGGGCACCTTATGCGAAGAGTTGACTCATTGGAAAAGACCCTGATGCTGGGAGGGATTGGGGGCAGGAGGAGAAAGGGACGACCGAGGATGAGATGGCTGGATGGCATCACAGACTCAATGGACGTGAGTCTGAGTGAACTCCGGGAGTTGGTGATGGACAGGGAGGCCTGGCGTACCGCGATTCATGGGGTCGCAAAGAGTCGGACACGACTGCACGACTGAACTTGAACTTGAACTTAAACTAAGTGCCCAGAACTCCTAAGGCTTCCCTGGTGGCTCAGACGGTAACGCATCTGCCTGCAATGAGGGACACCTGGGTTTGATCCCTGGGTCAGGAAGATCCGCTGGAGGAGGAAATGACCACACACTCTAGTACTCTTGCCTGGAAAATTCCATGGATGGAGGAGCCTGATTGATAGGCTGCAGTCAATGGGATCACAGAGTCGGACATGACAGCAACTTCACTAGAACTCCTAAAGCTTGTTCCTGGCTTCCTCTGGACTTCAATCCTTGTACCTTTCTCCTTGTCTGAGATCGTTTGTAATCTTTTACTGTCATAAAACATCAATGTTAAGCATGATAATATGCTGAGTTCTTTGATGTTTTCCTAGCAATCATAACTTGGATAATCTTGAGGACTTTCAAACAGTCATTCATCGTGACTCTTAAGTCTGACCGTTCTGTTAATATAAGCGCATGTGGCTTCTCTTTGTGGTCAACATTATGTCACACACGGTGCCCGTTGTATACACAGCTTTGTGTAAACACTCTGTGAGGGAGGGAGGCAATCAATATAAAAATACACTGCTGTGTGTGGCCATTCACTAACACACACATATACTGAAGGAAACAAAAATGTTAATGTGTCTAATGAGGGAAGCAAAAAGTTAAAGGAACAGAATTGGACAGTGACTGGAGGTGAGGATGAAGAAACAAAAATGGCTGTAAGGTGGCTTGGTCAACCAGACACAAGACAGCGGGATTCACTGAGATGTCTCTCAGGCACCTCAAACACAGTGTCCAAAACCAACCAACCTTAGCCTTCTTCGATCTCTCTGCTACTTCAAATTCAAGAGATTATCTATATCTTTGACAAAGTTATGAGATGATGCCAGCACTGATGACTGAATATAGTTTCACACTCAAACTGAAAGGGTGGCCAAGATGTACTGCAGAATGAGAAACAGGGGTCAGAGATCAACACATATTACTTGATCCATTTTAATAAAAATGAGTAGTGACAAGGAAAACAAGGATTCACACTATATGAAGGAATCTGGGGAAAGGATATGGGCATGGACTCTGCAGCCAGCCTAAATGGCCTCCAATCCCTAACCTCATACTTTGTAACAATGGTACAACTTTGGGCAAAGTCCTTAACCTTTCTATTCCTCAGTTTTCATTGTAAAATGAGGGTACTATTACCTACCACATCAACTTGCTAGAAAGGTTAAGAGTTGACATGTTTAAACATTCAAGACGATGGCGGATGTACAGTAACACCATGTGTCGGCTTGCTCTTAGTTTTTATGGGTGCATTCTCATGGTGACGATTCTGGCAAGCAACACATGCATCAACTCAGTGTGTGTGAACACACAGAAGGCGTGGGATTATGAACAGTGGGCAACAGACATGAGACACACTCACCCTGGAGACACAGATTTGGGGGAACTCTGTAGCTCACTGAGTGTAAAATGCCTTCAATGGGAAATAACTCACTCATGGAACACATCGCAAGTGAGAAAACAGTGGCCTTGGATGGAACCTGGGAAGCACACTGTTTAATATTAAACAGAGGCTGAAGACAGAGTCTCTGAAGAAGGGCAAGAACTGAGAAACCAGGGAAGGACATTTAAGTCAGAGAGGTGGGCAGCAGTCCAAAGGGGGCTGGGAGGTGGGAAGAGGACAAAAGGGACCTCTAAGACCTGCTTAAGCCAGGTGACCGTGGTAGAAATCATCCTTTAGTTGTCACTGGTGTGAAAGGGACATGAGGGGGTGAGGACAGCTAGTGGACTGAACAGTCACACAGCGTGTGTCTGTGAGAGAAAAGAGAAGGGCACAGCTCAATGGACAAGCGAGGTATAAAGTGCCTGCTGCTGCTGCTGCTGCTAAGTGGCTTCAGTCGATTCCAACTCTGTGCGACCCCATAGACCACAGCCCACCAGGCTCCCCGTCCCTAGGATTCTCCAGGCAAGAACACTGGAGTGGGTTGCCATTTCCTTCTCTCATGTGTGAAAGGAAGGTCGCTCAGTTGCATCGGACTCTTAGCAACCCCATGGACCGCAACCTACCAGGCTCCTCCATCCATAGGATTTTCCAGGCGAGAGTACTGGAGTGGGGTGCCATTGCCTTCTCCATAAAGTGCCTAGGGGTGAGGAACACAGGTACAGATTATGGACCCAGAAGGGAATTAAGAGGGAGAAGTTAAAGACCAAAAACAGAGGCATGAAAGAAAGAGGTCCTACACACGTTGGCAAATATGGGGGAATGTGTTCAACCACAAAGAGGAATAGTGACTACGGAAGAGGAGTAGCCCATACTCTTCAGGTTGTAACAAGTCTTACTGAGCAATGAAATCGTTACACAAATCTTCTCTGGGGAATAGAACGCTGAACAAGCTGAGGGTCACCCAGTTTTATTTTCTTGAGAACTATTTATGGATAACAACAAAGAAGACTGCAGGTCTTCCATTCCTCCAGGTAATTTAGGATTTCTAATAATTAAAATAAACTACCACAGACCAATGACTTTGGACTACAAGTTTTGCTGTGTTCTGAGTCCTTCTTTGGCATCATAAACTAGGCAAAGAAACAGAAGATGTATAAAAGAACAAAACAGAAAATCAAACAACTGAAAAATTAAAAAACCAAAATGAAAATTCACTGGGTGAGCTCAATAGTAGATTATACATGAGAGGGAAGGAATCAGTGAGCTCAAAGAGAGCTCTACGGAAATTAATTAATATGAGCAACAGAGAAAAACACCCTGGGGAAACAAAAAGGTACAAATCTGAGAGTCCTATGGAACAAGAACAAGAGCACACCATTCATGTTACTGGAGCCCCTGAAAGAGAGGGGCTGAAAAAACTATTTGAAGCATAACTAAAAATTTCCCTATTTTTCAAAATGGCATATACTACAAAATTTTAAAAGTTAAGCAAACACCAGACAGGATAAGCCCCTCAAATGTTATGGCAGGTTGCATCATGACCAAACTTCTGAACTCTATATACAAAGAAAAAACACTGAAAGTACTTGACAAAATGGATACAGTGCAGATACAGAAATAATGAGTCAAATGGCAGCAGATTTCTCATCTGAAACCATGGAAGACAAGGAAACGACTTGCTTTTCAAGTACTAAAAGAAAAGAACTGTTGACCATGAATTCTATAGCCCACAAAAACATCCTTTGGGAATGACAGAGCAATAAAGACATTCTTAGAAGAAGGAAAGTGAAAACATTTGTTACCAGAAAACCTACGACAAAAGACAGGCTACAGGTGTTCCTGGGGTAAAAAATTAAAAAAGAAAAACTGTTAATGGAAGAAACCTGAGATTTTAAGAAGGAAGAACAGAACAATGTAATGAGTAAAAGTAAACAACTGTGCTTCTTATGAGTTTTGCAAAAGTGGTTTGACGGCTGAAGCAAAAAAAAAAACTTCCAATATGGTGCTCAGCATACAAAAAGGCAACACTTCATAGACAGTTATATTAAAGAATGGGGAATAACGTACCCAATGGAAGTAAGTCAAAGTGCTAAAATGCTGATACTGTACACTCTGATAATTTATGTATGTATAATATAATACCTAAAGTAACCACTAAAAAACAAGACATATTCTCAAAAACATCACAGATATATCAAGTGGAATTCCTAACATTAAAGTAACTCAAAAGAAGGCAAAACAAACAAAAAGTACCTCCCAAAACCAAACAACAGGGCAACAAAAACCAGGTAACCAAAACATCACAAAATGTAATTGTAAGCCCTGAAAATATCAATAATTATTTTAAACTTAAATGACCTAAACATACCAATTTTTAAAAAGAAATCAGTAAAATGGACATTAAAAAATGAGGCAAGTATATGCTATTCACAATATTCATATATTACATTACTTGAAATGTAACAATATAGATAAGGTTGAAAATATAATTATTATGGAAAAATATAAACCATGCAAACATTAACCAAAAATCTCAATAGTGACTATATCAGATAAAGTATACTTCAAAGCAAAAAAATTTCACAGGAGCAAAAAGAAAACACAGAATAATGATCAAAGGGTCAATACACCAAGATAACATAGCAATCCTAAATGCATCTGTATCAAGTAAGAGAGCTTTGAAATGCATGAAGTGAAAACTGATAGATCGTAAAGGAGGAAGAGACAATTCTAGAATTAAACTACAGGACAACACCCCCCTTTTCAGCTATTGATAGAAATTTGAGGCAGGAAATCAGCAGACAACATCGGAAAAACATAATCAATGAACAAGATCAGGAACACACATATACAAATTCTACCCAATGACAGTAGGATACACATTCTTTTATAGCAGCCTTATTGAACATTCAAGATAAGACTATATCTTGGGTCATAAAACAAACCACAACAAATTAAATAGCCAAATCAAATATAAAACAAATGAAATCAAAAACAAGAAAGCACAAAATACACCAAACACTGCAAAATTAAACAACATACTTCTAAATAACCGATGGGTTACACAGTCTTGAATAAATATTTAGACCTGAATGAAATGTAATTAGAACATAATAAACTACAACAGTACTGAGGGAAATTTATAGAATTTAATGCTTGTATTAATAAAGTGAAAAAAAAATCCTCAATCAATAACCTAAGCACTCGCCTCAAGAAACTGCAGAGGAAAATAGTTCCAAAGCAAATAGAAGAAATGATGTAATAAGGATCAGGGAAAAAAAAAATCAGTGAAATTAGGAAAAGACAGAGGAAAAAATGATATAAAGTGCTGTTTTTTGGTAAATGATTTAAAAAACTGATAAATGTCTGAGAAGACTGACAAAGATAAAAGAGAACACATTTCCAACATTAGGAATAAAACATGGGTTATAAATACAGATTCTGCTGCCATCAGAATGATAATAAAGGAACACTTTAAACAAATAAGAACATTTAGATGAAATGGGACAATTTCTAGAAAAAGATAAACTATAAAAACATATCCAATATGAAATAGAAACTGAATAGTTCTATACATATTAAATAAAATAAATAAGTAATTAAGAAGCATTCAAAAAAAAAAAAAGAAGCATTCAAAAGGAAACTCTTCAAGACTAAATGGTTCACTGGAGAATACTACCAATCATTAAAAGAATACACCAAACCAATTCTATACTATACACTGTCTTCTAAATAACAGAACACCTTTTAACACATGTTAAGAGGCCAGAATCACCTAGACACCAAAATCAGACAATGACAATGGAAAAAGAAAGAAATAAAACTACTTAATACGTACCACTGTCACTCATAAAATGAGAGGAAAACTTCCTCAACAAAAATACCAGCATATTAAATACAGTAATATATATAAAAATAACTGTACTCCATGACCAAGTAGGGCTTATTCCAAGGATACAAGCCTGGCTCAGCATTCAAACAAATAAACGTAATATATAACAACAGGCTACGGAAGAAAAAAACACAAGATTCTATCAGTTGATTAAAAAAAAAATTTGACAAATTCAATACTCATTCATAGCAACAAAAAATTCTCAGCCGATTAGGAAAATGGGAAACTTTCTAAACTTGATAAAGAAAGCTCTATGAAGAAAACCTTTCACCTAACACCATAGTTTATGATGAAAATCTGAATGTTTTCCCCCTAATATCAGGAACCAGCCAAGGACATGTTTTCTCACTACTAGTATTCAAAATCATATTAGAAGTCCTAGCTAGTGCAATGAAACAAGAAAAGGAAATGACAGGTATATAGATGAGAAAAAAGAAATAAAACTTCTCTACTTGCAGATGATATTTCTACGTAGAAAATCCCAAGCATTCTATCAAAAGAGATAGCAAGATTGTAGGATATGAAAAATATATATATACTAAAGACTATACGGAAGTTGAAAATTTTTAAATGAATGCAATCTATAATTACTAAAAATAACCAAACAAAAAACCCACATCTATATATAAATCTTATAAAAACTGTATAAGATCTATTATTGAGACTTATTAAACAATGAAATAAATCAAGAGATAGCAAATATACAGACATAATACATTCATAAACTGGAAGATTCAAGACAGCAAACACACTAACTCTAAACATATTATTCTGCCAATTTAACTCAATATCTTTCAAAATTCAATAAATTTTCTAGTAAAAACTTACATAAAACTTTATATGGAAATTCAAAATAATAAGAATGCTAAATCAGTTTTAAATAAGAAGACTGAGCTGGGTAAAGAGGAATCACTTTATCCAATTAAAAGACTTACCATAAACTAGAGCAATCAGTAAACCAGGATTAGTACAGGACCAAGAAAAAGTCTGAGTATTAGCTCTTTAAAACCATATAAAAAAAGGTTTGTCTTTAAAAAATAAACGCCTAAATAGTCTTAAATGGTGCAAAACAACATGCCCATTCATATGTGAATTCTTAGCTCCTTAATATAAAAGTATTTAGTGGCTCAAATCAAAATTTAAGCTCCTTAAGAACAGAGACAATGTTTTAGAACAAAGACAACATTCGATGAAAGGTTCCAGACCTGTCTAACTCATATTACACTGGATAGCAATGAATGTATATACAAGACACACAGTATAGGTTCTTTACCATGGAAACAAAACCTTCTTCCTACCAGTTAACTAAGAATCTATGACAAAGTGCCAGTTTGGCAAGGAAGTCTGAAAGAAACTTTTTTGCAGTTCATTTTCTAAGTCTCTCCCATCCTTTAAAAAAAAAAAAATTCCTGAGATAATAGTGAAATGTAAACTAAGAAGTATGATGGAAGTACATAATAACCACTGGGTCTCTCTCCTTGATGAATTCTCACGTGCAGAATAAGGCTCTAGGTTGGGTCAATTTCCAATATGAGTCTTTAGACAATAATTAATATCCTACAATAGTTTTTCTCACAGGGAAGAAAACTGTGGGGTTTCTCTTTGGTATGAATGATCAGATTCTGAGTAAGATGTTTCTTCTGGCAAAAGATTTTCCTCAGTGGCTACATTCAAAAAGTCTTTTCCCAGTAGGAGTTCTTGAAGGTTGACTGAGGTTTGCCCGCTTGTGAAGGGTCTTCCCACTTCTGTCACACTGACAGGGTTTCTCCCAGTATGAACCCTCTGGTGCTGAGTGAGGGACGAGCTGCGACTGAAGGCCTTTCCACACTCACTGCACTCATAAGGCTTCTCTCCAGTGTGGATGATGGAGTGTCGAATGAGGTTTGTGCTCCAGCAGAAAGTTTTCCCACACTCCATGCATTCATAGGGCTTCTCTCCACTGTGAATCCGCTGGTGTCTGGTGAGGCCAGACCTGCGGTTGAAGGCCTTCCCACATTCTGTGCACTCATAGGGCTTCTCTCCAGTGTGGATGCTAAAGTGCCGAATGAGGTCTTTCCTAGTGCTAAAGGCTTTTCCACATTCTTTGCACTCAAAAGGTTTCTCGCCAGTGTGTGCCCTTTTATGCAAGATGAAGGTAGAGCAGTGGGTGAAGGCCCTTCCACACTCAGTGCACACAAAAGGCTTCTCCCCAGTGTGGATCCGCTGGTGCCTCTTGAGGTATGACCTGTGGTTGAAGGCCTTCCCGCACTCGAGGCACTCGAAGGGCTTCTCCCCAGTGTGGATGACGTAGTGGTGAATGAGGGCTGCGCTCTCACAGAAGGCTTTCCCACATTCGCTGCACTCGTAGGGCTTCTCCCCAGTGTGGGTCTGCTGGTGCCACATGAGGTATGACCTGTGTTTGAAGACCTTGCCACACTCGAAGCACTCATATGGATTCTCGCCACTGTGGATAATGTAATGTCGAATGAAACCCGCCTATCTCGGAAGGCTTTTCCACATTCTTTGCACACAAAAGGTTTTTCTCCAGTGTGGCTCCTGTTATGCAAAACAAAAGTGGAGCGGTGGGTGAAGGCCTTTCCACACTCACTGCACTTGTAGGGCTTCTCCCCACTGTGAATCCGCTGGTGCTGTGTCAGGTGTGACTTGCGGTTGAAGGCCTTGCCGCACTCCATGCACTTATAGGGCTTCTCTCCGGTGTGGACCATGTGGTGTTGAAGGAGATAAGTGCTCTTACTAAAGGTTTTCCCACACTCAGTGCATTCATAGGGCTTCACTCCAGAATGAATCCTCTCATGTCGAGCAAGGAGGCGTTTCTTATTAAAAACTTTCCCACACTCATTGCATTTGAAGAGACTTTCCTCTTCCTGAATCAGGGGATCTTTAACTGATTCACAGGAGTCACGGTCATGGACAACACCCCCTAGAGGGACTGGCTCCTCTATGATCCTTGGACACACACCAGCAGCTGTCCCTAAGCTGCCACGTACACAGCCTGGATTCCCAGGGAGCTTCCCGTTCTGGGGTTCTATCTCTGGTCTCAAGCATCCTTCATGCCTTTCCAATGGCTCTTCTTGATCGTTGATTTGGCCCAACTGGGAGTCCTCTGAAACTCTTTGTGTTAGCTGTTCTTGGACTGAGGCTCCCTCAAACAGGGATGGCTCAGAAGTGGTAGATTCTCTGGTCTTGGATTTTCCTTTGTCACCTGAAAGAAATTCAACATACAGAAAGACCTGTTAATAATGCCAGCATGGAAGATCAATATTTCAGTGTAAAAACTGAAGATGAAAATAATGCCTCTGTGTCTGCCATGTTTCCCTACCTCTGAATCCCAGGATAAAAATTTATTTCTCTCCTGATCTTATACTGCTAAAACCTTGAAAGAGGGGCCCAGAGGAGTGGCTGTGTGAGGGGATGGGATGCTGGAAAAAGACACAGTCAATTCCAGACTGGATAGTTATGCAAATAAATAACTCCTGTGGGTCCAGACAGTTTATGTGAAGAGATGACTCAGTTCAAAACCTGAAAGACCAACTACATGATCAGAAGGCTAAGGTTTGAGCCATAAGATAACAACTAGGAAACAGACAAAGGGAAAGCAAGGCACTGAGTAACGCAGGCACTGACTTAAGCAGTTGTGTTTATGTAATGAGAGTCAGTGGGATTCTTATGTTGGCAATACGTCATGCATGTATTGCCATACATCAATGCCAAGAGGCTAATGAGTCTGATGACATGGTAGCTAATGTTTGGAAGCCCTCCAAAATCTGTTTAAAAAAAAATCTTTGAAAACTTATTGGACAAAGGCTTTGCAACAACTATCTTATAAAAGCTAAAGGAGCTAAAGAAAGTCAAGAAAACTAGGTAAAAACAAAATGGAACTATCAATACAAAGAAAGAAAACCTAAAAAGAAGTGAAAAAGAGGGAATTCCCAGAGGTTCAGTAGTTAAGACTCCAGGCTCTCACTGCCAGGGACCCAGGTTCAATCTATGGTCAGGGAATTAAGATCTCACAAGCCACAAAGTGCAGTCAGAAAAAAAAGCGAAAGAAATGAGAAGGAAATTCAGGAGCAAAAACTTCATTAACTAAAGTGAAAAACTCACTGGAATGATTCAAATGAAAATTTATATAGAAAAAAGAAATAATCTGCCAAGTTGAAGATAGAATAATGTTAAATACTGAGTCTAACAAACAGACAAAAAGAAAAGATTGAACAATAATGAGCAGAGCCTAAGGCACCTGTGATACACTTAATGAACCAACATACTCACTGAGACATTCCCAGAAAGACGAGAGAGAAAGGATCAAAGAGAGTATCTGAAGAGCTGAAGACGTCCCAAAATGGATGAAACATCCAAGAAGTTCAATGAATTCCAAGAAAAATAAACTCAGACACACACTGAGGAAACTGTAAACAAACTTTTGTAAGCCAAAGAAAAAGTATAGCAAGTACGAAGCAACCTATTATATACAAGCGATTCTCAATAACATTATCAGATTTCTCATCAGAAACTTGGGAGCCACAAAGCAGTGGTTCAATATATTCAAGTGTAAAACAAACAAACAAAAAGTGTCAAGTAAGAATCCTGTATCCAACAAAACTGTCCTTCAAAAGAGCACGGAAGAAAGTAAGACAACTCAATATACAAAAGTTGGAGGAATTTGTTACCACTGGGTCTGCTCTGTAAGAAATTCTTCAGGGAGACTTCCAGGGTGAAATGTAAGAACACTAGACAGTAAGTCAAAGCCATATGAAGAAATAAAGAGCTTTATAATAGTAAATACATGGGCAGTTATAAAAGATAGAATTATTTTGTAACTCTACATTGTGTATTTACATGATGTAGAAGATCGTTTTTTAAAATTGTTAACCTAAAGGCTAGTTTAATTTCTAAGTCCGTGTGTAGCTTCCTAGAAATTTAAGAGACTAACACATTTAAAAGAATTAGTAGTTTTAAGTTTCTAGGCGTACAACGTATAAAGATGTAATTTTGTGACACAAACACTTGAAAGGGGTAATGACAGAGCTGTAAAGGATTTTTGTTGTTGCTGAAGTTAAGCTGGTATAAAATCATATTAATGTTAAAACTTTAATACACATCAAATATAATCCCATGATAGCCATAAATACCTAGAGAACGTATGCAGAAGGAAATGAGAAAGGAATTTAAATGTTTCACTACAAAATATCAACTAAACACCAGACTATAAAGCAACAATGAGAATACATATAGGGATCAAATATCAAAATGACAGAAGTCTCTCCATATCAGTAATCACTTTAAATGTAAATGGTTAAACTCTTCAATTAAAAGACAGAAATTAGTAGAATTGAAACACATGATCAACAATATGCTTTCCACTAGAGACTCACTTCAGATACAAAGACACAAACACATTGAATGTCAAAAGGTGGGAGAAGATTCTGTACAAATACTAACAAAAAGAGAGCAGACAAAATTGTCTACATTAAAATCAGACAAAACAGACTTTAAATCAAAAAAGATTACAAGCAACAATGAAAGATATTATATAAGTAAAGCTATAATACAGCAAGAAAATATAATTGTAAACAACTATATAATGAAAGAAGATCAAAATACATGAACCAAAGAATGAAAGAATGGAAGAGAGAAAGAGACAACACTACAAAAAAACATGGAGACTTCAATATCCCATTCTGAATAACGGAGAGATCAACCAGACAAAGGGTAAGTAAAGAAACAGAAGACTTAAGATAAACCAACTGTATCTAACAGATACATAAAGAACATTCTACACAACAACAGTAGCATACACATTCTTCTCAAGTATACATGGAATATTTTCCAAAACAGACCATAGGTTAAATCACGAATTAAATCTCAATAGATTTAAAAAGATATCAAAGTATGATTTATTTCTAATGAAAACAAAATAAAATACCAAAACTTACAGGATGCAGTGAGTGCAGTTGTTAAGAGGGAGATTTGTAGCTATTAACACTTTCAGTGAAAAACAAAAAAGATCTCAAGTCAATAGCCTAACATAACAACTTCAGCAGGAAAAGAAAGACAAACTAAACCCAAACTAAAGACAAATAGGCAATAGAAAAATAACAGAGAGCCCAGGAAACACACACACATGGAGCTCTGGGGAATGGAAGACAAGGGAGAGCAGGTCACAGTAAAAGCAAAAAATATAAAGTAAATGGAGCTAGAAAAATGGGTGACACTGGGAATGAGAACACTGTATTCCTGTCTCACTGTCCTCAAATTCTACCTCACACCAGAAAGAGTTCAATGTCAGGTGCCAAGCTTAGAACATCTTATAATGAGAACATCTGTTTGATATTAGGGATGGAGCACCACCTATAACTGATAAAAGTATCAGTAATGTACAAAAATCCCTAAAAACAAAAGTAAAACAAAGTTAACAGAACACCTGGCATTTTTGATGAACTGACATTTCAAAGAAGAAAATACAGTTGTTCGTCAGTATCCACAGGGGAATAACTGGTATCAGACACTTCCTGCTCAACATCCAAATCCAAAGATGCTCAAGTCCTTTACTTAAAATGGCAGTTTTGCACATAACCTACACACATCCTCCTGTGTACCTTAAATCGTCTCTAGACTGCTTGTAATATCTAATACAATGTAAATGCTATGTAAATAATTGCCAGCACAAGGGAAACTTAAGTTTTGCTTTTTCGAGCTTTCTGGGATTTTCTTTTCCCCCAGTGTCTTCAATCCATGCTTGAGGAATCCAGAGTCAGAACCTGCAGATGAGGAGGACAACTGTACAAATGGGCCGATGATTACATGATGAGAAGCTAAAGCTTGTGAACAATTAAGGAAATGCAAGGCAAGCTCACCTAAGACACAATTTTGTCAGTTTGTTAAGCAAAAATAAACGTGCCTGAGAGCCTGAAGGACAGAACAGGACATAGTGAATTCTCTAGATTCTAGAGAATTCTAAATAGGCAGATCTCTTTTAGAAAACCACTGCAATTGTCACCTAAACTTGAAAGTTTGCACAGGCTACAATCCAACAATTTTACTCCTAGAAATAACAAAAGACAGGCCTAATCACCTGCAAGATGACCAACACATACGAATGTTCTTGGTAGCACTGTTTGTGAGAGTGACGAAACGTAAACAATTAAATGCCCTAGAGAGTGGATGAATATGAAACAGGAATATTTTTTATTTATTTGCTTCAAGTGGAAGAAACTTGGGCACGTTTTTATCTTGAGTAGACAAAGGATAAAGTTTCTAAGGGGCTTCCCTGGTGGCTCAGAAGGTAAAGCATCTGCCTGCAATGTGGGAGACCTGGGTTCGATCCCTGGGTCAGGAAGATGCCCTGGAGAAGGAAATGGCCACCCACTCCAGTACTCTTGCCTGGAAAATCCCACGGACAGAGCAGCCTGGCGGGCTACAGTCCACGGGGTCGCCAAGAGTCGGACACGACTGAGCGACTTCGCTTTCACTTTTAAAGTTACTAAACAAGCAGTCAATAAGAAATACTTTCCCTAAAAGGTGTAACCTAGACTCTGGTTCAAGAACTGGCCATGAAGTGTGCCAAGATCTCTTCCGCCAGGTGAAGGAAAACTACAGCCTGGGAACCTGAGTGCACAAGGGCTGAGGACCAAGCAAGAGTTTACTGTGGAGCCTTGCTGACACCCCAGGGTCATGCGCCGAGACACCTGCGCTGGGGAGGCAGTCACTGTCGGGACAGCCGGATGCAGGCCTGCTGGAGGTGGGGGCGAGGGTCTGGGGCGGCAGCCAGGCTCCAACCTGCGCGGACGGCAGCACCATGTGCTCGGGCGTGGGCGGGGAGGAGTGAGCACCGGGATGGGTTCTCTGCCAGGCGTGCTCACTGGCTGCCTCTGAGATCCTCGGGTGGAGGTGTGTGGAGAGCAGGGGGCAGAGGCTGGGAGGCCCCTCTGAGGGGCCGCCGATGGCCACACACAGACGCTCACAGGCCAGCTGGGCCACCGAGTGACTAGGAGTGGAAAGAGCACGCCTCTGCAGCAGCCCCAGCACCACACCCCACAGCTCCGGTGCCCTCGGCAGCCCAGACGTGGGCACAGGACAAGCGCCACTGCAAGGCTTTACCCAACAGGAGGGGACAGGCGGCAGGGGACAAGCGAGGGCTCCTGAGGGTCTGAAACCACAGTTCAGGAAAGGGGAAGCAGAGGAGGGCTGGAGAGGCGCAGGGAGGGGAAGACGTGAACCACCTTGCTCATCACGACTAACGGGACATGGCGGTACCGGCAGCTCACTTCCCACGAGACATCGACTACAGCACAGTTTTATGTTCTAAAACTGCACACCCCCAGCAACCCCGGGACAGAGCGACTATCGTGACTGGCGCCTTCAAGAACAGACCCCCTCACCAACCTCCCGCTCTTCTCCTGGGACAGAGGGCTCAGTCACAGCTCCCCGCCCATCCCCGCAGTGTGGCCAAGAGCCCAGTGCCTTCCAGTGGAGCCATCAGAGGGCTGGTATTTATGGGAGTCAGAGTGGCATCATTCGCCCACTTCTCTGCTAGCTGCGGGGGGTCAGGACAACCTGAAGTCACACACTGACGACAGAACGAACCCGCGGCCCCAGATGGCTGTGTCTGCAGAGCTCCCCGTGACCCCCAGGGACCGGGTGTGAGTCAGAAACAGCGCCTCCACGTGCTTGAGCACCGAGATGCCAGAGTCCCTCTGACACAGCAGCCAGTCTGAAACTCAGCCGAACTTACGTGCAGACACAAGGAGATCCCGAATTTCACTGGGACCACAGAGCTGGTGGTCGGCACCCAGGCCTGAGGCCCAGGACACATCTGAGCTCGTACACCGCTGTCCTCGGCGAGGACAGAGAGACCTGGGGTCAAAGGGCTCCGTGGCTTCCAGACCACTAGAGGCCCGAACAAGACGCTTCCCAGGGAACCAGGGCCAGCGGCTTCCGGCAGGGTCTCTGCCCACAGCTTGGCTCCTACCTGGACAGGCGCTTCGGGAGAGGTCTCTCTTCCCCGTCCACAGCTCCTGCCCGTGCTCCAGCTGGTAGATCAGCTCAGGTCTGGGGACAGGACACCCTGGGCATGGAGAAAAAAGGAAGACATGATGGCTTCTGTGAAAACTGAAAAAGACCTCTCAGTCACGTGTGAGACTTCAGGAAGCAGACCTCAGAATAAAGCTGCTCCCATGCACACAAACTGTGGAACTGCGACCCAGAAACCAAAGACATGCCACACTGCCATGGAGCTTTTATTCCTAATACTAAATCAAAAGCTCATATACAGTTAACAATCATAGTCAAAGGACTGTGTTCAAGCAACTTGAATGCACTACATTACTTCAAAACTGAAATAGATTTATGATGTCATTTAAACAACTGACATATTTAAAATATTGACTCTTTTCATTCAAAACAAGGTTATGTGTCTCCATTGATTAGTTCTGTTTTTAGGACACAAGCAAAGTTTTGTATTGTTCTTCCTACAGACCACAGATGAGTCTATCCTAGGGTTTCCTCACAGCATTCTCACCAAGTACATATTATGATCAGCACTTTTTTTTTTTTAGCCATGTAGGATCCTAGTTCACTGACCAGGGATCAAACCATCACCCTCTGAATTGGGAGGGCAGAGACTTAACCATTGGACCATTTTTTTTTTTTTAAAAGCTCATATACAGTTAACAATCATAGTCAAAGGACTGTGTTCAAGCAACTTGAATGCACTACATTACTTCAAAACTGAAATAGATTTATGATGTCATTTAAACAACTGACATATTTAAAATATTGACTCTTTTCATTCAAAACAAGGTTATGTGTCTCCGTTGATTAGTTCTGTTTTTAGGACACAAGCAAAGTTTTGTATTGTTCTTCCTACAGACCACAGATGAGTCTATCCTAGGGTTTCCTCACAGCATTCTCACCAAGTACATATTATGATCAGCACTTTTTTTTTTTAAGCCATGTAGGATCCTAGTTCACTGACCAGGGATCAAACCATCACCCTCTGAATTGGGAGGGCAGAGACTTAACCATTGGACCATTTTTTTTTTTTTTTAATTAAAGTTCAATTACAATGTCATGTTTGTTTTGGGTATACAAGAAAAGTAATTCACATACACAAATACCCACATTGCTTTTCAGATTCTTTTCCATTATAAGTTATTATAAGATATGAAATATAGTTCCCTGTGTGATATTAGAACCTTGTTGTTTATCTATTATTATATACAGAGGTGTGTATCTGTTGATCCCTTAATTTATCCCTCACCACACCTGCTTTCCTCTTTTGTAACCATAAATTTGTTTTCTGAGTCTGTGAGTAGCACCATTTTATAGATAAAAAAACATACAGAAAGCAACAATCAGGCAGATAATGTGATCTGCCAAAGATGCCACAACTGGTGAACAGCTGGGCCGACACAGAGCCCAGGCCTAACCATCTCGGCTCTGTGTGCTGTTCCACCACAAAGCTACACAAGCCTGCTCCTGAAGGGGCTGAGTCCAGGCCTGAGATGATGACAGTCCTGATGAGTAACGACAGGAGGTGGTGAGGTTCGCAATGCTACCCTGCACAAAACCTGGTCACTCAAGGCACTGTTCCAACCCTTTCCAGAAAGTTACCCACTTACCCCTGTTGCAATCCTGGGAAGTAAACGCCACCTTACTCCAGTTTACCAAGGAGCACTCCAAGGCCCAGATGGGGTCTTAATTGCCCAGGACCACACAGTTTTTAAGGTGCAAAGTGGGGACTGAGCACCAGAGTCTGGCTCTGACCCTGGTCTCCCCAACACCACACTGAGGAGGAAACAGCAGACATCCCTGAGTGGGGCCAGCATTCTGAGACCAAGTGCGGGGCAGCTGTGAGGGAGGGATGTGAGCACCGAAATGCAACCACTGGGAGCAGGGCCGGAGAGGGGCAGACTCAGTAGACTTCAGCATTTCATGAACTGTGAGAAAATAATAAAACTGAGACTCCTGCAGTGATATGGTCACATCTACTGCCATCAATATTGCACTAAAAAAAGGGTTTTTACATCAAAGGAACCCCACAGAGGACAGCTTCATGAAGTGAAAGTATTTGTTCCTTACTGTTAAGGTTCCACTATTCGAGGCTCACCACCGAAGCCAAATTCCCCTGACTCTGCTGAGAGCCAGGCGAGCCCGAGGGTCACACGGGAGGAGCAGAACAGTGCCCGGATCGGGCCTGCTGGGCGGTCAGTCAGTGACCAGGGTGAGCTCTGACTAGTATTCACAGTAACACCGGTGCTACAAGCGACGCACTTTTTCTGTTTATCATACCCCTTCAAAAAGGGATTCCTGTACAGCTGTGGTGAACCAGAAACAGAAACCCAGAGGCTGACAAGCTGATGACAATTCAACCTGAAAATGCAGCCAAGGGATCGAACAGTGAGGGTTAAGGGCCAGCAAGCTTGCACCGCTGCTCAGGACTAAGGGCCAGTGAGCTTGCACCGCTGCCCCCCTGTTGAAGAGGGGAAATTAACAACAGTTGGGGGGAAGAAGGGTTAAGTACAGAACCAGATTTTCCCTGAAAAAATCAGAAGGCAGGAAAAAGAATAAACGAAGGCCTTCCTCAGGGTAGTTCCCAGGGCCCCTGATGAAATGTCCATGAGCCTTCAGAAACGGGGCTTCTCAGCCTCTGGACAACTGACACTCAGAACCAGAAAGTTCTTTGCTGAGGAAAAGGGGAGAGAACGTGTCGCTCCCGTGAGTGTAAGGATGTGTGGAGGCGCTCCGGGTCTTCATTCAGTAGGCTCCCATAGCAACTCCATCCCAGTGGTGACAACCTATGTCTCCAGACGGGGCCAAGTGCCCCTGGCTTAGAGGATATAAATCAGCTGACAGGGGGGAGCTAGTGTGATGGGGAGGGGACGCTAAGAGAGTTTGTGGTCAGGAAACAGTAGGTGAAGAAGCGAGGTGGCCATGTGCGGAGAAGAGGTGGCCACGTGAAAACCCGAAAGGCCCAAGAACACCCGCCAGGAAAACAGAACAGCACCTCAGAGGCCTGAGGCGAGCATGTCAAGTGTGTGCAGAAACAGCAAGACGCCAGTGTGACTGGAGCTGTGAGTGCGGGGAGAGCCTGGGGAGGCGGGTGGAGGGATCGGGGCTCGACGGTGGGCATTTTTATTTGTTTAATTTTGTTATAAAATATCTAAGCATGTCAAGCTTTTCCTGATTTCGTTCAGCCTCCTTTCACTGACGCAGAACACAATCCCAGGTCTCTAACAACAGGCCTGTCTCGCCGAAGCCCTGGCTTTACAGCCCTCCCTTCCCTCAAACTGAGCGGCCTGAGGGGACCATCCTCGAGCTGCTGTCTCTCCACCGTGACTCTCCGGCCCGTGCGGACTGGGTCATCCTCGGCTGAGCGGGGCTGTTGTGTCCACCCTCTGGTGCTGAGGGGCATCTCTGGACTCATCACCAGACCCCGGGACCACCCACCCTCACAAGTGACGGGCAGATGCGGCTGCAGACACTGTCTGGTATCTCCTGGGCACAAAACCGCCACATGCTGGGACGCACTCCTCTCCCAGCTTCTCCTCGGACCAGCAGACGATCCTGGCCGAGACTGGGTGAACAGGAGACACCCGTGAAGGCGCAGGAGGACAGAAAAGTCCCCTGACTGAGACCCTGCGGGTAGACAGGACCTGCTGGCACTGAGGCAAAGGCCTCCTGGGGCCCCGGCTGCCTCACCCTCTTCCTGGAGAACAGCCTGCCACCCACATCCTGTGCACCGGCTCTAGGGGACGCTTGGGAACCAGTCTCATTCAGTCCGCTCCCTCTTTCAAATGTGAGACAGGAACCTCAGACAGAGGCCGGTCTGTGCTGGGCCCTGGGCTGAGAGGCTCAGGTGGTCACTTCCGCCTCACGGACACCCCCACCCCCACCCAGAGCCCTGCAGCAGAGAAAGAGCAACAATATAAACACACGAAGTAGGAACAAGGCATCTGGGAGCCCTGGAGAGCAGGGATTGGGGTGGTCACTCCTGTCAAACTTGCTGAGGTGCAAAAACCATTCTGAAAAGACAGGGATGTGAGCAAAGCCAGAGAAAGAAGCCAGGACGGGAGACCCAGAAGCCAGGATAGAATCCTGGTTCTCCTATTTCAGTCCCATGTGGCCCGACTGGAAATGCTGCCTTTGAGTTCTGCTGAACATTCATTTCTTTCCACCACTTTCTAAGAGCCAAAGGGGAACTTTATTCAAAGAAACACAGAAACAGGAGGCAAGAGGAGATGAATCTCAAACATGAGTGAAGCTGCGAGGAAGCAGGGGGCGGGGGCGGATTCCTGAGTCCTTCCTAACAAGCCAAGATGGAGCCAGGGTCTGGGATGAAGGAGGTGGCCGGGGCCCACACAGCAGAGCGGGAGGTCTTACCCAGAGACACCAGGAGGCCGCAGTTCTCCAGCATCACCTCCTGGTACAGGGTCCTCTGGGCCGGGTCCAGATGCCCCCACTCCTCCTGGGTGAAGGTCACAGCCACGTCATCGAAGGTCACAGACAGCTGGAATGTCAAATACAGATACTAGCATCAGCTTTGGGAAGACTGGGTGGGATCAGAGCTCGTCTCTGCATTGCTGGTAAAGGAGCAGCAAGGTCGAGGCCCTCATCGCCAGGCACCTCCTCTGCACTGGGCTGAGGGGAGGTGGACAATGCTGTGGACGTAGCACGGTACAGCCCCACTTCAGAGACACTGGGAGTGTGGTTCCCCACCACTCCAAAAAATCAAGTCACATGACATTTTTAGCTTCCCACTGCAATAAAAGCTACGTTTAGGACTTGTCTGGTGTCCAGTGGTTAAGAATCCACCTACTAATGCAGGGGACACAGGTTTAATCCCTGGTGTCACATGCTTCGGGGCAAGCAGACCAGTGTGCCACAACTACTGAAGCCTGTGAGCCCTAGAGCCCCTGCTCCACAACAAGAGAAGCCACCACAGTAAGTCCACGCACAGCAACAAAGAGTAGCCACCCTGCTCGCTGCAACAAGAAAAAGCCTGTACAGCAACAAAGACCCAGTGCAGCCAAAAAAGATAAAAGTTTTACAATGCTTACACCATACTGCGGTCTACCAAGGGTGCAACACCATTATGTCTAAGACAATAATTTGGATACCTTAATTTAAAAGTACTTTATTGCTAAAAATGCTAACCATCATCTTGAGCTGTAACCTTGTTGTGGGTGGAACATCTCAACTGCTGTAAGAACTACCAAAATGTGGCACAAAAACACTAGGAAAGCAAATGATGAAAATCTTGCCAGATGCAAGGTTGCCACAAACCTTCAACCTGCAATAAAAACAAACAAACAAAAAAAGCACAGAATCTACAAAGCACAATAACGAAAAGTATGATCACAGTGTAAAAGAGAAGCCTCCTAGGCAGGAGTCCTTGGAAAATGACAAAAGTCAATGAAAACAACACTAGGACTGAGAGATACAGACAGAAAAGCTGCTACCATGTCAGGGGAATGAGTATACAGTGATAATCATAATACAAGTAATGTTAAGAACAGCACTAGGGGATACCCAGGTGTCTCAGTGTTAAAGAACCCACCTGCCAATACAGGAGACTCGGGTTCAATCCCTGGGTCAGGAAGATCCCTGGCGAAGGAAAAGGCAACCCACTCCCGTATCTTTGGTGGGAAATCCCATGGACAGAGGAGCCTGGCAGGCTACAGTCCCATGGGGTCACGAAGTGTGAGACAGGGCTGAGCAACTGAACAACCACCACCACCTGAGCTTCACTGGTCCTGCTAGTTGCCTGCCCCATGCTGAGAGCATATGTCATGTCTAAAAGCAACTAAAAGGACTTCCTTAGCTGACCAGTGGCTAATACTCCACTCTCCCAATGCACAGGTCCCAGGATCAATCCCTGGTCAAGGAACTAGTCCCCACACGCCACAACTAAGAGTTCACGTGCCGCAGCTAAGAACCTGCAGAGCCAAACAAATAAACACTAAAAAAAAAAAAAAAAAAGCAACTAAGTCCCTAGCTCTGAAGTCATCATTTTCACCAGTGACTCCTAACTAAACACACTCCACAGAGTCTGCCTTGTTAATCTTACTCCCACCACCATACACTGGACATACTCTGTACATTCTCCTGAATCGTGCAGCAATGCAGGACCACATCCCTGGATGATCAGAACCACTAAGTAAACAGAAACAATTCAGCCACCCCACTCTCAGGTGAAGAGCCCTACTACTGCCGACCCACCATTTAAATGCTCCAAGACAATGGCTCAGGGTTTTTTCACCTTACACATTCAGTGCTCACATCTTTGTATATCAAGTGTTTTGTTTTGTTTTTTTTTGCAGCGCTGCTCAGCTTGTGGGACCCTAGCTCCCCAACCAGGGATCAAACCCAGGCCCTTGGCAATGAGAGCGCAGAGTCCCAACCACTGGACCACCAGGGAATCCCATTAGTTTTACTGAGTTAATACTTCAATTAAAGATGTGGAAATTCCTAATAAACTGGTTCATACATAGGAATCTTGCAATATTACTCATTTCTGGTGTTAGATAAACTCTTATCACTAGGGACATTTGGGGCAGGTAGGTATAAAGAGAAACAAAATTAACCAGGGCCTCAACAATGACTACCAGATGATATGTTTAATTAATTAAAACTCTCTAAGGAAGGGGACAGGGAACTTCCCTGGTGGTCCAGTGGCTAAGACTCAGTGCGCCCAATGCGAGTTCCATCCCTGGCTAGGAAACTGTGATCCCACATGCTAGTGAACCTAAATTTAAAAAATTACTGAAATCTCTCTGGCATATAATCCAACAGCATCCTCCATGACTTTTAAGCGTGCACCTATGGATGGGCTTTCTCTGGTTGGTCTAAGTTAGAAGTGGGGAAAAGAATTAGGGAAAGGGTTAATTATCAATCAAGTCCTGGCCACTTGCGGCCGAGGATACAAACGTCACTGCTTCTCCTCCTGGAAGCTCTCTCTAGAGATAGGAATCTGACTTCAGGCAAGTCTGACAGACCGGGCAGGACTCCTGGGTTACTGACTGCAGATGACGGGCTGAGTCCTAGGCAGGTTATTTGCCAAAGTTTCAATTTTATACGCCATCTGTTTTCCATTTGTATATTCAGGCTTGCGTGCTCTAGGACAAGAGATAAAGTGAGTGACGAGCCAGCTCCACTGGTCTCACACAAACACAACTGCAGAGAAACTCAATGCCTCTCCTGAATTCCACCCAGCTCAGGAGCTCTCTCCGAATCAGCAATGCCAGAAACACCGTCCACTCACCCGCGCCGGGTCCATCCACGCCGCCGCCATCATGGGCCCCTGAGGAGATAGCGGGACCCGGAGAGGCGGCGACAGAGGCGAGCCCCGCGGGTTCAGCCGACCGCCGCTCGTTCCTTGCGCTGGGCGAGGTGGCCGATCACGGGGAGGCTCACAGCCAGCTCGAACGCGCGCAAGGGAACCCAAGCCACCTTTCTGCTCATTTGCAAAGACGGCACTGTAAGAGGCCACAGAATACCTTTACCCCTCCCGACAGCTGGCGTGGACCGAGCCGTCGCACGCAAATGACGTCAGCCACCGGTGGGGCCGGAAGCCCCACCTCTTCGCAGGAAACGTCCCTCCCTGGGCCGTCATTGGCCCAGCGCCTGCAGCAGTAGCGCGGTGTAGCACTTTCTGGGTAATGTAGTTTTTTTCTGTGCAGACAACTGGCAGTGGAGTGCGTTCCAGAGCTACTCCCAGTTTAGTTCAGTCGCTCGGTCGTGATCCACTCTTTGTGATCCCACGGACTGCAGCACGCCAGGCTTCCCTGTCCATCACCAACTCCCAGAGCTTGCTCAAACTTATGTCCATGAATCGGGGAACCCCATGAACAGTATGAAAAGGCAAAAAGAGCCGCTCTACTTCGATGTAAAATATTTAGGAGATCCGAAGCCCCGAATCAGACCCTCTTCACAGCGCGCACGGCTCGGGGGCAGCGAGGGAGCACTAACGGCGCAGGTGAAAAACCATGAATCAACGTATTGGAGCATTTTTTTCCTTTTTTTTTTTTTGGCTGGGCACAGTGTTCAGAGTCCTAACTACTGGACCGCCAAGGAATTCCCTTGGAGCATTTAAATGATAAATCTGCAATGATGGGACTGTTCATCCGAGAGGGGAGTGGCTGAATTGTTTGTATTTCCTTAGTGGTTCTAGTCGTACAGAGATGTGGTCCCGCCTCTGCTGGACATTTCATATTGAGAAGAATATTGAATATGGTAGTGGGAGTAACAGCAAACTCTACATGGAGGGGTTTTTAGTCAGAAGACACAGAGGTGAAAAAGATGCCTGCAAGGGTGGAGGACTTCCCTGGTGGTCCAGTAGCTTAGACTTGGCGATCCCAGTGGAGGGGACCCGGCGTTCCATCCCTGGTCAGGGAACTAGATCCCACATGCTGTAACTAAGCGGTTGCATGCCCCAAGGAGGAGATCAGAGATCCCGAGTGCCCTAAGACCCGGCACAGCCAAATAAACAATTATAATTTAGGGGGGGGAAAGCACCTGCAGTGAGCAAAGAACATGTTTGAGCTCCCCACTGGGTAGTCTGGATATTTACTCTTGCTTTCGAATTCTGGTGCTGAGGACGACTCTTGAGAGTCCCCTGGACTGCAAGACCAAACCAATCAATCTTAAAGAATATCAACTGTAAATATTCATCAGAAGGACTGATGCTGAAGCTCCAGTACTTTGGCCAACTGATCTGAAGAGCTAACTCATTGAAAAAGACCCGAATGCTGGGAAAGAGAGGACAGGAGGAGAAGGGGGTGACAGAGGATGAAATGGTTGGATGGCATCACTGACTCAATGGACGTGAATCTGAGCAAACCCTGGGAGATGTGGAGGACAGGGAGACCTGGTGTGCTGCAGTCCATGGGGTCACAAAGAGTCAGACATGATTTAGCAACTGAACAACAGTCAGTTTTTGGTAGATGAAGGGAGGCGCTGCCACCGGAAGGACGTGGCGGGAAGGCTGGAAGAGCACTTCTGCAACTGCTGCAAGCAGAGGTTAGATTTCAGAAGAGTTTGGAGATTGGTTTTTCCTAATGCAATCAGAATATGACAACACCACACAAATGCTAGTGAATTCATTTGAGAATTGGGTGGCATTGATGTGCAGCAACACATTTTATCTTAAAGATGGAAGCATGTTGGATGTCAGTATAAAGAGAGTGGAGTGTGTGATCACTGGGTTAATTAGTCCTGTTTTACAAAGGACATTCTCCTGAAAACCTGGGGAAGAGTAAAGTGAATCTGGGGGCTCCTGAGATAGGGGGTAGGTAATGCACCCTTGGACTGCAAGGAGATCCAACCAGTCCATCTGAAAGGAGATCAGTCCTGGGTGTTCATTGGAAGGACTGATGTTGAAGCTGAAACTCCAATACTTTGGCCACCTGATGTGAACTGACTCACTGGAAAAGACCCTGATGCTGGGAGGGATTGAGGGCAGGAGGAGAAGGGGATGACAGAGGATGAGATGGTTGGATGGCATCACCGACACAATGGACATGGGTTTGGGTGGACTCCGGGAGTTGGTGATAGACAGGGAGGCCTGGCGTGCTGCGGTTCATGGGGTCGCAAAGAGCTGGACACGACTGAGCGACTGAACTGAACTGAGTGCACCATCAGAGTGATTATCTGCCTGGTTAAGTCACAATACCTGTGACCCAGGAAGGGCATCAGTTAGGGCTGCTCTCATGGGAAAACAGTTTCTACAAGAAATAAAGATTCTACTCAGTCACACACCAACACATGCAAAAAACCTGTGTGGGACATCCCTGGTGACTCAGTGATTAAGCATCCACCTTGCAATGCAGGGGACACAGGTTCCATCCCTGATCGGGGAACCAAGATCCCACAGGAGCAGAGCGACTGAGCCTAGAGTCTATATGCTGCAATGAAAGATGCAACAAAGCTCCTGCAACTAAGACCAGACGCAGCCAAACGGATGTTTTAAACAGAGACTTGGTACAAAATGATTCAACTTTTATTAAGTATGATAATAAACTGATGCATCTTAAAAGAGAAGAAACAAAAGGCAAGTGAGATACCAGAGCCAACGGTGCTCCATGAGCAATCCCAGAGGGACAGGGGTGGACAGGGCTCAGAAAGCCATATGAACAGATGGGGGCAGCACCCTCTGAGAGTGGGCCCGGATCCATGGGTGCTCCAAGACCCGGACCAAGGGCAGCCTCTCCAAGGGTTGGAATCTGAGAAGCTTAGAGATCAGGTCCTGAGCCCCCGAAGACACTGATGGAGGAAACCTTAAATCTACCTGATGAGGCCAGAGGAGAAGTGTGGTTAATTTCCTTGATCCACTCAAGGCACTGTCCTAGATCTTAGCAGACCACCACTGTGTGTGCCCCAGGCTCCGCAGGCCCACCCACCGCCCCACGCCCTACCAACCAGTTCCCGCACGAATGCCCAGAGTGTGGCCATCCCACCTTGAGGATGCGTCTGTAGGTCTCACTAGTGGAGGCACTCTCAAAGGGTGGATTTCCTACCAGCAACTCGTAGCAGAGCACCCCAATGCACCACAGATCCACCTTCTCATTGTATGTTCTCCCCTCGATCATTTCTGGGGGCAAGTAGTCCAGCGTCCCACACGTGGTCCTTCTCCTAGAGGGTTGCAGAGAAAGGGGCACTACGTACAAGAGAAGCTGTCCATCCCCAGCTTCCAGGCCCAGGCAGTCCCCTCCCAAGCACAGGAATCGGGAAACACCAAGTTTCAAAATGCATCAAGGTCCCGAGAACACAAGTACTGGGATCCATCAATTCCATATTCTGAGATTCTTTCTACAATTATTTATATTTAGCTCATGATCCAGGAAGTTTTCACAAGGAAGATCTGGAACAAACTGATGGTGCAACAAGAGAGACCAAGAAATTAGTTATGCTTTTTTTTTTCCTCCAAATTTTAAACTTTTTATTTTGTATTGGGTTATAGCCAATTAAAGAATCTGCTTGCAATGCAGGAGACCTGGCTTCACTTCCTGTCGGGAAGATCCCCTGGAGAAGGAAATATCAACCTTCACTTCAGTATTCTTGCCTGGAGAATTCCCTAAACAAAGAAGCCTGGTGGGCTACAGTCCATGGGGTTGCAAAGAGTCAGACATGGCTCAGTGACTTTCACTCAGATAGCTGATTAACAATGTGGTGGTGGTTTCAGGTGAACATCGAAGGGACTCAACCATATGTATACATATACTTATGTGCATGTGTGTGTGTTAAGTCACTTCAGTCACATCTAGCTCTTTGCAGCTCCATGGACTGTAGCCCGCCAGGCTCCTCTGTCCATGGGATTCTCCAGGCAAGAATACTGGAGTGGGTCGCCATGCCCTCCTCCAGAGGATCTTCACGACCCAGGGATGAAACCCACATCTCTTGCATTGGTAGGCAGGTTCTTTAGTGCTAGCGCCACCTGTGAAGCCCTATATACATGTATAATTATGCTTTGTTGATAGAGTAAAATTTGATAGAGTGGAATTATGGTGCAATAGTTCTTGATGTATTTACATGGAAATTTATTGATAAACTTATATGTTAAGAGAATTTAAAACAAAAGGTATAGTTGAACCGCATTCTTTCAGTCAACAAATATATATTAGAATATGCATTTCAAAAGGCAGTATTTAAATACACACTCAGCTTGTATCTGGGTCTTACATGTGAGATGAATTAAACTAGATCATTCTTAACTGGCACCCACCGACCTACCTCAGAGATGGGGTGTGCACAGACCAGCCGAAGTCTGCAATCTTCACTTCACCCATGAGCCCCAGCAGCAGGTTCTCCGGCTTAATATCCCTGTGAATCACCTTCTTTTCATGGCAGTAGATCAGAGCATCTGCCAACTCCTCTATTATCTGTGTGACAAATGAAAAAGCAGTCTGGAAATCAAGCCAGCGCAAGATGATGACTGATGCTTGATTACCCATCTGGAGCCCTCCAAAAATCTCTTGCTTCCTATTTCTAAGTCAGTTCCACTCATTTATTCAGTGAACTCCCTCAGAGCATTTCATGTTTCTTTCCATAAGGTAGTGCAGTTAGATTCTGTTGCTCACAACCAAAGAATCCAAACTTATACACAGTACCTATTAATATTCTGGGGGTAATTATTAGGGTATCCACCTAGAGGAGGAAATGGCAACTCACTCCAGTATTATTGCTGGGGAAACCCCTTGGACAGAGGAGTCTGGTGGGGGCTACAGTCCATGAGGTCGCAAAGAATTGGACACAACTGAACATTAGGGTATCCAAATATGAAGTTGTAGGATGTAAGTCACTATATATAATTTAGTGTTATTATATATATAAAGAGTCACTATATATAATTTATAGAAATAAATAAAGAAGCCACATGGACACTCGTGAAAGCCTCAAGCAATGACCCCCACACCAGCCCATAGAAAACTCGTGAACCTGAGCCCTCCCGCCTCACCGTGGCTGTACGCTGTTCATCAAACGTGTGACTCCTTTGCAGCGCCTTGTACAGCTCGCCCTTTGGGGCATATTCTAAAATCAGGTACACCCGGCGTGCATCATGGAAGTAGTTGTACAGGCGCAGGATATTGGGGTGTCTGGAGGACAGAAGGAATAAGTGTCAAGCTGCTGCTGCTGCTGCTGCTGCTAAGTCACTTCAGTTGTGTCCGACTCTGTGTGACCCCACAGACGGCAGCCCACCAGCCTCCCCCGTCCCGGGGATTCTCCAGGCAAGAACAATGGAGTGGGTTGCCATTTCCTTCTCCAATGCATGAAAGTGAAAAGTGAAACTGAAGTGGCTCAGTCGTCTCCGACTGTTCACGACACCATGGACTGCAGCCTACCAGGCTGCCCCGTCCATGGGATTTTCCAGGCAAGAGAACTGGAGTAGGATGCCACTGCCTTCACCATAAGTGTCAAGACTGCTCCCTAAAAAAACAAAACACAAACTCCCTGAGGCCCAACTCATGATGCTATTATAAGTGACTGGTCACACAGAGGAGCAAATTGTGCTGGGACCAGTATAGGAACCGCTCCGTCTGTAAATTTGTGAGCGGAAAACGAAGCAGGTGTCAGAATTCGAGTGTCTGATGCAGGGAGCTTTACATGGTATAACTGGAATGAACTGCAGAGGGGGAAAAAAATCTCTTAAGATGAAAGCAAAGGGCTTATTTGGAGGTAGTACTGGGGGAAACGCTGAGTTCAGATGTCAGAGACGGAACAGGAAAACTGGAAAAGAGAAAGAAATAAAGAACCAGCACAGGAAACTCATAAGACTATCCTTACTGGAGATGGGCCTGGATTTCCACTTCCCTGCGCAGCTGGTGTTCCAGGCCTTCCTTCTCTATCTGGGACTTGAACAGGACTTTCAGGGCCACGATGAAATGGTTTTTCTTCAGGCGAGCCAGGTACACATTCCCAAATTTTCCCTTGCCGAGAGGACGCCCGATTTCAAAATCATCAATTGTGAAACGCCGCCTGACAGGAAAGGAGGCAGAGCGCCTCAGTTTCGGAGGTGGGTGGAGGGTCAGGGGCCCCTCGTGCTCGCCTTCTGCTTGCACTGTTTCCCTCCCCGGGTCCCTTTTCCTTCTTAAGGGTTCAGCCAGGGTGTTGGGTCCATAACTGTTGGTCCCCTAAGGCAACACTTCACACGTGCGGCTAGCTCTTCAACCCTCGGTCCCACTTCCCTTCCTCTTCCTGATAAAAAACGAAGGCACTCACGTGGTTGGGGCTCCGGGCACCGTTTGACCTGCTGCAGCTACTGAAAAAAGAAGAGATGTCCATCCTTTGTTCTGGGCACCCCCTCACCCCCAACAGCCGACCCCAGGCCTGTCTTCTAAACACCCTCTTTCTCTGTTCCCGGTACACAACGCTTCCACCTGCGGGCTGCATCCCGCCCGCCTTCCTCGCAGTTCCTCGATGGCTCATGACCAGAGACGGTGCGGAGGAGGACGCCTTGCGGAGCCGGTGTCCAGGCAGGAGGTGACATTCAGGTGGAGGCTCCTGTAGTCGCCACTTACTCCCTCACAGACTCGGGGAACCAGCTGCGCGACAACCTACTCTGAGTATCCCCTCTCAGGGACTGAATCGGGGCGACTTTCGGTCTTCGAAGGCTAGGCGCTATACTAAGTGCGCTGGCCCCATTGGCCGAGCAGGTAGTTCCTGGTTGACTCCCATTGGTTAAAATTTCTGACGATTAGGAAGCATGCTCAATGGAAGAGGCAAGAATGAGAGCTTCCGGTCTGGTGATTGGGGCGGGACTTACGGCACTGGGCCAATGAGAGGGCCGGGCATGGAGCCAAGAAGGCTGGAAACGCCCCAGAAAGACAGTGGAGGGAAAGGCATCAAGCAGGGAGTGGTGTGTAGAGTCTGCGCTATTCAGTTCAGTTCAGGCCGTGTCGTGTCCGACTCTTTGCGACCCCACGGACCGCTGCACCAGGCCTCCCTGTCGATCTCCAACTCCGGAGCTTGCCATCGAGTCAGTGATGCCGTCCAACCATCTCATCCTCTGCCGTCCCCCTTCTCCGCCATCAATCTTTCCCAGCATCAGGGTCTTTTCAAATGAGTCAGTTCTTCTCATCCGGTGGCCTAGGTATTGGAGCTTCAGCTCAGCATCAGTCCTTCCAATGAATATTAAGGACTGATTTCCTTTAGGATTGACTGGATCTCCTTGAAGTCCAAGGAACTCTCAAGAGTCTTCTCCAACACCACAGTTCAAAAGCGTCAATTCTTCGGCGCTCAGCTTTCTTTATAGTCCAACTCTCACATCTATATATGATTATGGGAAAAACCATAGCTTAGACTAGACAGACATTTGCTGGCAAAGTAATGTCTCTGCTTTTTTATGTGCTGTCTAGGTTGCTCATAGCTTTTCTTCCAAGGAGTGTCTTAATTTCATGGCTACACTCACCCTCTGCAGTGATTTTGGAGCTCAAGAAAATAAAGTCTGTCATATGTTCAGGTACTTTATTTCTATTCCTAGTTTGTGGATTTTGTTTTAAATCATGAATTCTGTCAAAGGCTTTTATGATGTCTATTGAGATGATCATGTGGGCTTTTATCTTTCATTCTGTTGTCCTTCCATTACAGGAGTAAACTGCATTTGGTCATGGTATATGATCCTTTTGATATGGTACTTAATTTGTTTTGCTAATATTTTCTGCAGGGTTTTTTCATCCTAAGAGATATTTCTTTGTAGGTTTTTTGTTGTTTTGTTTTGTTTTGTTTTTGGGTTTTTTTTTTTTTTTTTGCTGCAGCCACTATCTGCAGTGATTTTGAAGCCCAAAAAAATAAAGTCTCTCACTGTTTCCTTTGTTTCCCCATCTATTAGCCATGAAGTGATGGGACCAAATGCCATGATCTTCGCTTTATGAATGTGAGTTTTAAGCCAACTTTTTCACTCTCCTCTTTCACTTTCATCAAGAGGCTCTTTAGTTCTTCTTTGATTTCTGCCGTAAGAGTGGTGCCATCTGTGTATCTGAGGTTATTGATAATTCTCCCAGCAATCTTGACTCCAGCTTGTGCTTCATCCAGCCTGGCCTTTTGCATGATGTAGTCTATGTATAAGTTAAATAAGCAGGGTGACAGTATACAGCCTTGACACACTCCTTCCTCAATTTGGAATCAGTGCATTGTTCCTTGTCCGGTTCTAACTGTTACTTCCTGACCTGCATACGGATTTCTCAGGAGGCAGGTCAAGTGGTCTGGTATTCCCATCTGTTTAAGAATCTAAGAATATTTCATGGAATGCATAATATCTGATTTTGGCTTCCCTTGTGGCTCAGCTGGTAAAGAATCCGCCTGCAATGTGGGAGACCTGGGTTCAATCCCTGGGTCAGGAAGATCCCCTGTAGAAGGGAAAGACTACCCACTCCGGTATTCTGGCCTCAAGAATTCCATGGACTGTATACTATGTGAATGAATGAACATGTATATAAATCTCTGACTGAATGAGTTAAGAAAGTCAGTGACATATGGAGGTGTGAGTGCTAAGTCCTTTCAGTCATGTTCAATCTTTGCCACCCCATGGACTGTAGCCTGCCAGGCTCCTCTGTCCATAGGATTCTCCAGGCAAGAATACTGGAGTGTGTAGCCATTCCCTTCTCCAGCGGATTGACCCTAACCCAGGGATCAAACCTGCCTCTCTTACGTCTCCTGCAATGGCAGCCTGGTTCTTTACCACTAGTGCCACCTGGGAAGCCAAATGGCCAGTGTGCCTGACTGCAGGCAGCGGCCAGGGTGTTGCACGGAAGAGCCAGTTTGGGCTCCATGTTGGATCTGTTTCTTTGACTTTAACCTTTGCTTTTAGTTACTTTGCCGTGTTTGCTTTTGTTATGATAATCATACATAATAGCCTGCCTCGGGGAACCCTCCCCTCAGCCTGTTAAACTGAAGCACCTTTATTCAGCTCACAGAGAGACAATCTGACCCAGCCCACCTGTGAATGGTTGCACTAAAGAAGAAATAAAAGACGCTTACTCCTTGGAAGGAAAGTTATGACCAACCTAGATAGCATATTCAAAAGCAGAGACATAACTTTGCCAACAAAGATCGTCTAGTCAAGGCTATGGTTTTTCCTGTGGTCATGTATGGATGTGAGAGTTGGACTGTGAAGAAGGCTGAGCGCAGAAGAACTGATGCTTTTGAACTGTGGTGTTGGAGAAGACTCTTGAGAGTCCCTTGGACTGCAAGGAGATCCAACCAGTCCATTCTGAAGGAGATCAGCCCTGGGATTTCTTTGGAAGGAATGATGCTGAAGCTGAAACTCCAGCACTTTGGCCACCTCATGCGAAGAGTTGACTCAGTGGAAAAGACTCTGATGCTGGGAGGGATTGGGGGCAGGAGGAGAAGGGGACGACCGAGGATGAGATGGCTGGATGGCACCACGAACTCGATGGACGTGAGTCTGAGTGAACTCCGGGAGATGGTGATGGACAGGGAGGCCTGGCATGCTGCAATTCATGGGGTCGCAAACAGTCAGACACGACTGAGCGACTGAACTGAACTGAAAGAAGAAATCAACACATCCAGTATTTTTTGCAAGATAAAAGCCGTTTTACTTTACTTCCTCACCTCCTCTCCCTCTCTGTTTTAGAGAAGAACCTGGCATCCAGACCAAGATAAGATGATTATTTTGAGACATTAGTCTGCCGTCCTGTCAGCTGGATTTCTAAATAAAGTCGTATTCCTTGCCTCAATACCTGTCTTTGATTTTACTGGCCTGTTGTGCGACGAGCAGAGTGAGCTTAGACTCGGTAACAGGGGCATGTTATGCTGTTGGCATACACCAGGGCCAAGTGCAACTCAAGCTGCCCCAGCTTGAGGGTCCTGTCCTATTCAGGCCATTCCGCAGGTTCCTCCTCAAGCTCTCACATGCATGAGGGTCACCACGGTGGAGCTCTCTGACATCTGCTTCTGTCTCTAAATATCCTATGGCTTGTGTGCCCTCCCTCAATACACCTGCCTCCCCCAGCCCAGGACTGCCCAGGCCATTTGGCATGGGGGCAAGGACCCAGAGCTGCACTTACTGCTCCCCTCTCATGTACTTACTACAGTACACCTGATCCTTTAATGAGGGCTGGGGTGGGGTTGACATTCAACACTGTCAAAAATCCACACGTCGGACTTCCTTGAAGGTCCAGTGGTTAAGACTCCGTGCTTCCACTGCAGGGAGTACAGGTTGATGCCCCGTTGGGGAAGATTCATGTGGCATGCAGTGTGGTGCGACAAAAAGGAAAAAAAAGTCCACATTTAAGATATAGTTAGCCCTTGGGTCTTACCACCAGGGTTCTTGGACTCCTTAATCAATAGAAATGGATGAGTGTTGTAGAAAAAATAGAAATGAAGTTTTTCCTCCTCTAAGAACAGAAAAGTAAAGGGAATACTGAGTAGTCTAGAGAAGAAACTGGACGGGCCTGAAAGAGCTCTTGAGGTGCTAGCCTGCTGTATTCCCCCCTCACCAGGCAGAGAGTTAAAGCCATCTTTCTATATCCTCTAAACTCTGTCTCTGTATTTTTCATTTGGCATTGGTGCGTAGACAAAGTCATAACCTTGGCATAACAAAGAGGCTTGAGGAGAAATTCAGGCAAGACTTCATAGGCAAGACTCCTGCTGCAGGAGGAGAAAACAAGTAACAGGTTCCCTGACTCGCTCCCTAAAGGGCGGGGGGGCGAGCTGGTCTCTTAAACCAGGTGAAGGTAGGGGTGGGCCTGGAGGTGGGGCTGGAGACGTAGCTTAGGTTGTCTGCCACCCACTGGCTGGTGCTGTGTGCAGCGGGCATGCCAGTACACTGTTTCTGCCCCCATCACGGTCCTTTTGTTCCCAGCTCATCAGAAAGGGCAGTTGAGTTTTTGGTCTTTTTATATCTTATTGCTCATAATCTGCACGTGCAAGCAGTTATTTTTAGTCCCTTATAGTGTCTTTACATTTCGTTGCTGGAGGAGATGTTTGTCCAGCTTAAAGTCCTGCAGCAAGGGTTCCAGCCTATCTTATCAGCATTTGCCATTCCTCTGTATCCTTCCTTCTGCATCTAGGGAGGGACTCTACCAACCCTGGATGGTATAGTACCAAAGTATATTGGAAGAGAAATCTGCATATAAGTGGACCTATGCAGTTCAAACCCCTGTTGTTCAAGAGTCAACTCTATTTGTTGGACTCAGTAATTGGTTTCCACTTTGGGTCTCAAATAGTAAAATCAGCCCACATATTTGACATACACAGAAATTTCAAAACAATTGCAACTGAACTCTTTTAGATAGGAAATAGGGTAAATTGTTGGAGAAATACAATGTAAAAAGAAAGTCTCCTCCCCATTCAGAAAAGCCTCACTTCAAAGACAATAAAGAAATAAAAGTTTAAAGTTGTATAAGCATTAGACCAGAATCTGATGCAGACAGTTAAGAGACTTCAAAGAACACTCACCCCTTCATATAGCCAAACAGACACAAACCATTACCTATCTTTTCAAATAAACAATTAGTCCTATAAAGTAAGGACAGCACCATTTGTTACACAGTTCATGCTACACTAACCCAGTAATGGGGGTAATTACTTGCTGTTACACTGGCTTTCTATAGGGGAAACTAACTTCTCATATGATGGGAGGTAGTTTTGCTACTTGGAGCAATTTGGGCTCCTGCCCTCACCCCTGCCCAAGAAACTGGGATGTGTGAGTGACAGTCGCTCAGTCATGTTTGACTCTTTGCGACCTCCATGGATCTTAGCCCACCAGGCTCCTCTGTTCATGGAACCCTCTAAGCAAGAATATTGGAGTGAGTTGCCAGTCCCTTCTCCAGGGAATCTTCCTGACCCAGAGATTGAACCCAGGTCTCCTGCACTGCAGGCAGATTGTTTACCATCTGAGCCACTGGGACAGAAAGATGCTCTCCTTTGATGACTTCATTTCATAGAAATGGACCCCTGGGTCTTTGAGAAAGACATTCCTGGGTTGGGAGGGTATTGGGGTGTTTGAGTGAAAGCAAGGCTAGTGTGGCTTAGCTTAATTTGCAGGGATTAGAATGGTGTGAGATAAACTTGGAGAGAAAACAGAGGCAAACTGTGTAGAACCTTGTCAGCCATTGTAAGGAGGTTCTCTTATACTCCTGAACATGTTCTAAAATGTACCTGTGGGGGAACTCCCCGGTGGTCCAGTGAGGTCATTACTGGACCGGTGCTTTCACGGTTGGGGTCTGGGTTCCATCCCTGGTCAGGGAACCAATATCCCATGTGGCGTGGCCAAAAAAAAAACTTGCCCTTTACATCTGCATCCTTAGATGGTCTTGCCTGGTAAGAGTGATTTCTCTGCTTATGTCTGTGGGCCCCACTGTATCATTAAGACCAGAAAGTTTATGCTAAGTGTGACTCACAGTGAAGGGTGGGTTTTGTCTGCCTGCAACTACACTACGTTTTGCCTTCTGCGGATCCTGTGTCTCGATGTCAGTCCAGTGGGCGCTGCCTCGATAAAGGCATCTGTGGGCCTGGAAGCTGGGGTGATCGTCCCTTGTTAGTGTTGATGAACACGCTGTCACAGAGCTCTGTGAAATTGCACAGGGGGAGTCACCTAGGCGAGGTGCTCAGTCCCTCTTGCATTTCATTCTAGGCGCTCTTTCCTTTGCAGATCACAGTCTCCATCTTTCTGTGGTGACACCAACCCTGAAGGTGGTCTTGGGCAGACATGAAAGTCTCCTTGTAAAAGGAAAGTACTGACCTAGATGGGAATACCGGTAAAGGCTTCCCTGGGGAAGTGCTATTTGATGTGAGATGTGATTTTCCAGTGGTCATGTATAGATCTGAGAGTTGGCTGAGCGCCGAAAAATTGATGCTTTTGAACTGTGGTGCTGGAGAAGACTCTTGAGAGTCCCTTGGACTGCAAGGAGATCCAACCACTCCATTCTGAGGGAGATCAACCCTGGGATTTCTTTGGAAGGAATGATGCTAAAACTGAAGCTCTAGTACTTTGGCCACCTCATGCGAAGAGTTGACTCATTGGAAAAGACCCTGATGCTGGGAGGGATTGGGGGCAGGAGGAGAAAGGGACGACCGAGGATGAGATGGCTGGATGGCATCACAGACTCAATGGACGTGAGTCTGGGTGAACTCCGGGAGTTGGTGATGGACAGGGAGGCCTGGTGTGCTGCGCTTCATGGGGTCGCAAAGAGTCGGACACAACTGAGCAACTGAACTGAACTGTGAAGGGTAAGCAGTCATTCTCAAGCCAAAGTGTAGGGAAGAGCCTAGCAATGGGTGGGGAGACAAAAGGAAACACGAGTCAAGAGCAGAGCAGTGGGATCGTGCAAGAGAAAAGGCAACAAATTAGACATGTCCCACACCAGGTAAAGCCCCCTGGATGGACTTCGTAAGGGAAGTCATGAGACGACTGAAGGGCATGTGCGTGGGCAGGTGGCAGTGTAACCTGAGCTGTGTCTCTAGTTTCAGTGTGGAGAATGGACGGGAGAGGAAATAGAGGTGAAAAAAGACCTAGTTACTAAGCTGAAGCAGAAGTGGTAGATGATGTGTTATGGTCTAGGAAGAAAGTGGTAGATTACAGAAGATAAACCTGAGAGGCATTTAAGAGGTGAAACTGGCAACTGGGCATGGGGAGTGTAAGGAAATAGGTTACAAGGTGAGTCAGGGGTTTCTATCCTCAGTCACCAAACAGTGCCACGCAGTGCAGAGGCAAAACTAAAAGTGGATCAGTGCCAGGGAGAAGTGGGAGCTGTTTTAGGAATCTTTAAAAAGCCAAGTGGAGACTGACATCTTCGAAACATTCAAGTGGGGACAGTAATCAGGAATTCAAGTCTAGAGCCCCAAGAAGTCAGGACTGGGAAAACAAATTCCAATTTGTTCAAAGTAACAAAGGTCTGTATAATTAAAACTATGTTTTTTCTAGTAGTCATGTATGGATGTGTGTGTTGGACCATAAAGAAGGCTGAGTGCCAAAGAATTGATGCTTTCGAACTTTGGTGTTAGAAACTCTTGAGTCCCTTGGACTGCAAGATCAAACCAGTCTATCCTGAAGGAAATCAACTGAATACTCATTGGAAGGACTGACGATGAAGCTGAAGCTCTAATACTTTGGCCACCTGATGCAAAGAGCTGACACATTAGAAAAGACCCTGATGCTGGGAAAGACTGAAGGTGGGAGAAGAGGACGACAGAGGATGAGATGGTCGGATGGCATCACCAGCTCAATGGACGCGAGTTTAAGCAGGTTCCTGGGGGATGGTGAAGGACAGGGAAGCCTGGCATGCTGCAGCCCACGGGGTCACAATGACTTGGACATGACTGAGTGACAATGAAGATAAGTGAAGCCGGATGAAGGATGCGGATGAAGCCTAGGGAGAGACCACAACATAAGACAGAAAAGGGACTGTGAAAAGTGTTTAGGAATTTCAAAACTGCATGGGTGGCTACAAGTGGATGAGTCAGCAAGGAAGAAAAAAAAACAAAGGAGGGAGAAAACCAGGAGAGTGAATGATATGGAACTAAAAAAAAAAGAGTGTATTTCAAGAATGGTCAGTGAGATGATTTTCAGTCTCAAGACCAGGGCTTGCCTTCTCGCCGAACGCCGCCAACATGGTGTTCAGGCGCTTCGTAGAGGTTGGCCGGGTGGCCTACGTCTCCTTTGGGCCTCATGCCGGGAAGCTGGTCGCGATTGTAGATGTTATTGATCAGAACAGGGCTTTGGTGGATGGACCTTGCACTAAAGTAAGGAGACAAGCTATGCCTTTCAAATGCATGCAGCTCACTGACTTCATCCTCAAGTTCCCACACAGTGCCCGCCAGAAGTATGTCCGGAAAGCCTGGGAGAAGGCAGATATCAATGCAAAGTGGGCAGCCACAAGGTGGGCCAAGAAGACTGAAGCCAGAGAAAAGAAAGCCAAGATGACAGATTTTGATCGTTACAAAGTCATGAAGGCAAGGAAAATGAGGAACAGACTAATCAAGATTGAAGTTAAGAAACTTCAAAAGGCAGCTCTCCTGAAAGCTTCTCCCAAGAAAGCCCTTGCTGCTAAGGGGGCAGCTGCAGTAGCTGCGGCTGCTGCCAAGGTTCCAGCAAAAAAGATCACCACTGAGGGTAAGAAGGCTCCAGCCCAGAAGGTTCCTGCCCAGAAAGCTGCAGGCCAGAAGGCAGCACCTCCTCCTAAAACTCAGAAGGGTCAGAAAGCTCCATCCCAGAAAGCACCTGCTCCAAAGGCATCTGGCAAGAAAGCATGAGTGCACAAGAGGCTATTTGAATCAGAATAAAAGTTCTTTTTGACGTGCTGGCAAATTAAAAAAAAAAAAAGACCAGGGCTTATGTTATATAAACAGGGGAGTCACTGCTGATCTTGGCCAGGGTGATGAAGACAGCAAGACTCTAGGAAGGAGGTTCACAAGGCAGGGAGGTTTGGGAAATGGAGGAAAAAGAAAGGATGAAGTAACGGTGAAGTGCAATTATCACAAGGAAACGAAGAGAATCCCAAGGGCACTCCTCAAAGGAAGAGGGAAGAATAAAGATGTGAATAAGTGAGACGTGGCGAAGACGGTGGTGCCTGACGTTCAGGGCAATGGATGAGGACAAGGCAGAAAGGGTGAGGGACAGAGCAAATGAAAAACAGGCTTTAGGCAGGTGAGGTCACAGGCAAGACAAACATTGGGCACACTCTGCGGTGGGGAAGATGGTGATGACTGCCTAAGTGCAAGCAAAGCACTTCAAACGTGTGTGAAGATTTATCCTGACAAGCAACACATGAAATGACACTAGAACAAGCAATAGTGAAAGCTGCTGAATGATGGAACTACAGAGGCCGTAAGGGAGGGGGGAGGAGAGGGATGAGGGTGCCTGTCAGCTGGAAGACGGTCACGAGAACAAATGATGTAGCAGGACTTGGCACTCAGCACGAGACGTTTCTTCCTTCACATCCCAGAAACGGAAGACATGATACACGGAGACTCTCTAAGTTGTCATTAATGAGTTTGTGGCCCCCAGTTAGTCGCGCTTGGTCATCGTCTGATGCGTGGGGCTGTGCGGGCATCTGAAACCATCTTCCTAAAATACAAACACCAGGGGAGATTGAGTGTGATCTTACTAAGGAACACCTTGGCCCCTTGGATGCCTGCTTTCTACTTGCTCACCTGGACAGCCCCTGGTTGGCACCCTCCTTGACTGTGGCCCTCCACATCTGCCCAACTCAAAGACTGCATGTGGCTGCATGCACCGGCACCCCACTTCTCGAAGTGGCTGATCTGCCTTGTTAAATTCTTAGTATTTATCATCTCATTAATACTTCTGGGCATTGTTTTAAAGTGTAGGATTTGCTATCCTGATACGAGGGCTTTGAGGTTACTTATGGCTCCAGTTAAGACAAGGGCCTGCTGTGCTCCACGGGGCCACATAGGGCAACCCCCGAGGACAGTCAGAGGCAAAGAGGTGGAGGGAAAAAGGGTAGAGAGACTGCAGATAAAGTGATCTTCCCTGGGAGGCGTGGGCCTGGTGACGCAGGCAGGCCAAGCAGGTTCAGGATTTGCTAGTTTGGTTCACGCCAGCACAGCTCAGGGTGCAAGGGCGTGGTTATCTGGGGAAGGGTCTTGAAGCATGGGAACATGATAAAGGCAGTAGTTGAGGGCTCTGGCTCTAGAATGGCTGGTTTGTCTACAGAGGGCACAGCCCACAGGGAAAATTATCTGGAGAGATTAGCTAGCTCTAGAAGGGGCAGTCTCCACAGGATCAGCGGGGTCCCAAATGTTAGAACTTCAGAATAAAAATACATGCTTCAACATTAAGTATCCAAAATAAGGGGGAGGAGGAGAGTGCCAGGAAGGTTTTAAAGTCTCCCAGGAGGTAAGCCAGAGGTCAGAAGTATGACAGGAGGGCTCGTGGCCCTGACTCGGCTCTGAGGGAGGCCCAGTAGGTTGCCTGTTTATACTTCAGACCGTTTAAAAAGTGAGCTGCGTAACACATTCGTGAGCAGAGATGGCAAGTCTTCAGCCCTCAAATCTCAAGCATGACATCCCCGAGCATCCCAGAGGCTGCCAGGCATCCCAGGACTGAGAGGGGAAGGCGGGCTGCGGGTCAGAGCCCCAGCGCCTGGGGAGCAGAGATGCCCCGGAGACCAGGTTCCTGCTGGGCTCCAGCACCTCTTTGGTGAGGCCGTCCCTGCCAGGAACCAGGCGCTCCCCCTCACTCCAGGTGAAACTGCCCAACAGATGGTGGAGGTAGCCAAGCCTGACACAAGACGGTCTAGTTTCAGCGCGCTGCGCTGGATGCTGCAAACACTGCGTATTTCTCTTTGCTGAAGACAGAAGTGGAGTATCAGCAGCAGGAACAGAGATGAAGAACTGCTGACTTATGCGCCTCAGAAACACAGCACTGATCTGGCATTTCCATCTTTATAAAGGTAAACAGCTGGTATAGCTGCACATCAGACCACTTGAAGCCATTCATCTATAAAGATACATACGTACTAGGTATCTACACATTTATGTACATATATATGGCCTCTAGTTATCAGAAAGAGGCAAGGTCCTCGTCACCAGACTTCCTCTAATGTTGTCATCAGTAAATTAAATCTGGCTAGTTTGTTAAGTTCTACTTTGGCTTAGTGATATCTTTAAAAAATTTTTTTGGTTATAATGATTTTACCTCAAAATTATGACTCTTTTAGAAACTGTGCTTAACATTACAGAAGTCTGAATTTATTAATCAGCATCTTCATTCCATTTAAGTTGCTATGAAGACCTAACAGAGCAGGCCCAAGACGGCTCTTCTCTTGAGCTAGCAGGTTTACCCTGGGCTGTGGTTTGAGACCTTAGATTTTGGAGGATTTCCCACAAATGAGTGGGTCAGTGTGCTCAAGCTTTCTGTGTACCGGTGTGGTTTATGCCAAAGATCTGCTGTCCTTCTGGAGGTCCAGAATTTGGTATACATGTTATACATGTTAAGTCTCCAGGAAACCCTGAGTCTCAAGCTAGCTTCCTCATGTGACATTTCACTCGATGGCTGTCCCTCCTTGAAAGAGCTTAAATGGAGCACATCTCATGACTCCCCTGAGCCAAGACAACTGCAGATTGCCCCTGGTCCCTGTGCATTTTCTCTTGGCTGAGTTTGATCATTTTGGTGGAATAAGCATAGCTGTTGAGTGTTAACAAAACATGAGTTCTGGGAGTCTTTCTAGCAAATTGCTCAACTAAGTGTGGTCTTGATCACATGATACAATCATTCATCCTGACTTCCATCTGGCCATAAAAGCTTCTGGAGCTTTTCTTCAAGGCAACACATGTTCTATATGGTGGCAACTATACACCCAGCTTTGTGTACACACTGAGGAAGCCAAGCATTGTGATAAACATTCCCTGCTGTGCACAGCCATTCACTCACACACACCTACTGGGTGTCTACTAGGGGGAAAAACAGAACAGGACAGTGGTTAGATGTGGGATGAAGAAATGGCTGCAAGGTGTCCATCTGGACTGGGCAACAAGGCAGATGGCAGTGGGATTCACAGGGAATACAGGCACTGAAAACCTCAGCCCTTTTCTATCTTCCTGCCACCACAAATCAACTGTATCTTCTACAGTTAAAACAGATTATGCAGCCATTAAAGAGGGAGTTTAGTGTATCTCACTCATCCTAAAGGGATGGTCAACATTAATGTCAAATGAGAAAAGTAATTTGCAAATGATCAAGGTGTGGTCTACTCTGAAGAGGTGTATTGACCCATCCTATCAAAGACAATACATGTTAAGTGTCAAGGGCATGGATTCTGCAATCAGCTAACTCCAATCCCAGTTCCTACATTTTCTAATAATGAAACCCTGGACAAATTCCTCAACTTGTCTATGCCTTTACTTTCCTATCTGTAAAATGGGGACAACACTATCCACCATACAGTCACTGCAAAGGTCAAAAGTTCATGCCTATAAAACACATTTGCTTGCTGTTCTAATGATAGACTTATCTCCAGGCCATGGTCACATGACATACGCACACAGAATATATAAACAGTGGGTGTGGAAGGACGGCCAGTGAGAAACATTCAACCTGGAGACACAGACTGGGGGAACTGTAGACCACTGTGGATAAAATGCCTTGAGGGAATTCACTCACTCATGGAACACATCACAAGTGAGGAAACAAAGGCCACACGTGGATCCTGGCAAGTGGAACTATTCAGTAGATGGGAAACACAGACCCTATTAAGGAAAAGGGCAGAAATGCTCAGAAGCTAGCCAAGGACTCTTGAGGAAGAGGAGTGGGCAGCACAAGGGTCCGATAATGAGGTGGGCAGAGGGGAAATGGGAACTTTGTGAGGGAGGACTGTACAAGCCAAGTGACCATGGTGGAGGTCACTCCTTAGTGTCACTGGAGCATACCACAGGGAGGTGAGGACGGACAGTGGACAGAATAGTTCCACTGGGTGTGCGTGTGAGATAAAGAAGGGCACGTTCAATGGGCATGTGGGGCAGAAAGTGCCCAGGGGTGAGACTCGAGACTGAACACTGACAGTTTTGACAACCACATCCAATACAGTGCTCACTGCACAGATGAGGAGGCTAGAAGGGCATTAAGAGGAGAAGCTGAAGACCACGAAGCACAGGAGGAGGCACCGCACACAGACGGAGATCCTGAACAAGCTGGAGGTGGAGGTGGGGGAATACATTCAGTCACAAGGAGAAAGAGAGATCCTGAAGGGGGAGTGACCCTCCTCCTCTGCGGCTCTAACAAGCCTTAGAGAACCAGGAAATTCTACACCCACGCCTTCCCTGGAGAACACAACTCTGAACCACCTGGAGGTCACCCTTAGTTGTAAAATCTGTTCTCAGAGGTACCTGTGGCTACAAGGCCTTTCATTCCTCTAGTTAATTTAGGATTTCTATCCCAATACAAAGATAAAAACACCAGAGAATCATGACTTTGGACTACACAGTTTTGCCTGTTTTCTCAGAGTCCTTCTTTGGCATTATAACTAGGCAAAAATATAGAAGACATATAAAATAACCAAATGGAAATCAAACAACTGAAAAATTAAAAACAACAATATGAAAACTCACTGGGTGAGCTCAATAGTACATTATATGAGAGAACGGCATCACTGAGCTCAAAAAACAACCAATTGAAATTCATCAATATGAGCAACAGATACAAACTGGGGAAAACAAAAAGATGGGAACTGAGGCTCCTATGGTACAAAACGTGAGAATTATCACTCATGTTACTGGAGTCCTTAAAAGAGGAAAAAAATGTGAGGTTGAAAAAATATTGGAAGAATGAATAATTTAAATATGTCCAAATTTGGCAAGGGCATACACCACATGTTCAAAAAGCTGAGCAAACACCAAACAGGAGAGACCCTAAAAGTTGTATGCCAGGATACATCATAAACTTATGACCACAATGAAAAACACTTTGAAAGCAGTGATGGAAAGGATGCCTTACAGATAGAGAAGTAACGGGGTGATAGGCAGTTCTCATATGGAAACCATGGTGCACAGAAGATGGAACGTAGAAAAACAGATGTTTTCTTTTGTCCTAAAAGAACTGTGGATCCCGTATCATATGTCCCACGAAAATATCTTTCAAGAATGAAGGGGGAAAAGACATTTTTAAATGAAGAAGAAAAAGACATTCATTAACAGCAGACATACTTTTTAGAAAGAACGGATATAGGAAACTTGCCAAACAGAAGGGAAATGTTAATAGAAGACTTGGGACTTCAAGAACGGAGAAAGAACAATGAAATGTAAAACTGAGAGGGTAACAGGCAGGAAGGCCAGGGGTCTCCAAACACAGGAAACAGGCTGCAAATGTCAGACATTTTTCTCTCTTAAGTGGCAGAAGGAAACAACTAGCGGTATTTTTTTCCTTCTCTATAAAAATTTAAAAGGTTTCCCTTAAAATACTCTGTTGCCATAATGACATCTGGTTTCACCTGAAGTTAAAATAACTATTCTCAAACCTTGAGATAACCAATGTATTTTTCTTATGGGAATGTTTGTCTTAAGCTACGTTAATGTACTATGCATTTACCCCAAACTCTGTCTTCAAGTCGGTTCCACCTAATGGCTCAGAACCTACTTGACAAACTAGTATGTTATACTGAGATATTGTTCCCCTAATATATGTAAAAACGAAACTATTTGTATGGTAATCTGCCCTTCTCCAAGCTTCAAGTCAATCGTTTTATGGCCCGGGATGAATCATCTGGTGCCAAGATTATCCCAAAATGCATCTTATGGATGGGGGGGCCTGATGCCATTCTAAGTTTTAAGACATTGCTTTCTTTCATTAACAGACTGCTAGTGACTATATAACATCCAGCTGAAGACTGGCAGGGGGGACTCATTCTGCCCCCTTCTGATGCCTACGCCAGAAGCTTTCTCTATCTCCTTTATGCTTTAATAAAACTTCCGAAGCTTTCTCTATCTCCTTTATGCTTTAATAAAACTTTACTACACAAAAGCTCTGAGCAATCAAGCCTCGTCTCTGGCCTCGGATTGAATCCTTCTCCTCCGGAGGCCAAGAATCCCAGGATCTTTTCATTCAGCAACAAACTTTCAAAAGTAGAGATACACAGACTTCACTTCCCATGGACTTTGTTTAAAATAAAAAATCTTAAGACAGTTGAGGCAAAAATTACAATATCCAATATGGTGCTCAGTATACAATGAGAAACTATTTAGAACAACTATATTAAGAACAGGGAATGTAAAAGAATCTTAATGAAATCAAGGTTTCTATATGTCAAAGTGCTGAAATACTGGTAACAGTCTGTGATTAAATTATATATATGTAATACACTACAGACAGTAAAAAAAAAAATTAAAGATATATACTCAAAAGCATTACAGATATATCAAGTAGAATTCTAAAAAACATTAAAGTAACCCACAGAAAGGACAGGAAAGCTAAATAACAAGAACTAGAAAACAAGAGTAACACTATAAAGGGAATACAAAAAAAAAAAAAATTAAAATGGTACACTTAAGTGCTAATGTATCGTTAACTATTTTAAATTTAGATGATCTAAATTTATGAATTAAAAGAAAGTGACAAAATGGATTAAAAAATATGACCCCAACTATTGCTGTTACAAGAAACTTAAAAAATACAAACTGCAAACACTACAATGTCTTAATTATACTTCAAGACTTCACCATTCCTCTCTGCAACTGACAAGAAATACTACACAGAGAGTCAGCAAGGATACAGAGAATCCGAAAAAATCCCCAACAAAGAAAATTGTGCAGACATTTATAGAAACTCCACCCAATGACAGCAGAACACACATTCTTTTCAAGAAGTCTTACAGAACATTAACACGATATAACACACCCAAGGGCAATAAACAAACTTCAACAATTTAAACAAACCAAAAGTGAAACAAACAAGAAATCAATAACAAAATGATACCAGAAAATGGTTCAAACAGTAGAAACTTCTAAATAATCCACAGGTGACAGAAGTAGTCTCTAAAGGAATCACGGGGTATTCAGAACTGAATAAACTGCAATAAAAACTTGTGGGATAAAACTTGAATAGAGCTGTGGTAGAACTTTATAACACTTAATGCTTCATAAGAAAACAAAAAGTGTCAAATCAATAATCTCAACATCCTTCAAAAATTAAAAAGTGCAAAACACAACCAGAGCAAAGCACAAGATAGGCGATCATAAAGACGGACAGAAATCAGTGAAAGCAAAAAACAGAAAGGAACAGGAAAAAAAAATCAAGTAAGTGCTGGTTCTTCAAAATGATCAGTAAGATTGATAAATGTCTAAGAAGACTGACAATGATTAAAAGGAGATGACTATTTCCAAAATCAGGAATAAAATGGAATATAAGTACATACCTTGCTGCTGAAAAAAACAATGAGGGAATACTTTCAACAAGTCTAAAATTGAGATGAAATGAAACATTTCTTTGAAGGGGACCAGCTATCCAATTTATCCAATACGAAAAGACACTATGAATAGTTCCATATTTATCAACTAGTATCCAGAAAATCTCCAGGCCCAAATGGTTCATTGGACTATTATAAAACATTAAAACAACAATTAAAAACAATTACACACTGTCTTCCTAAAAAATAGAACTTGAGAGGCCACTATCAGCTTGACACCAAAATCAGACAATGATAGTAGCTAAAAACAAAGAATGGCAACTATGCACCATCAAGAGATTAGAGGAAAACTGCCTCAAAAAACACAATCAAATTGAATGCTTTTGTATTTTAAAATGTATACTCCATAACCAAGTGGGGTTTATTCCAAGGATGCAAGGCTGGTTCAATATGCAAAACTCAATGTAATACATCATATCAATTGGGTATCAAAGAAAAATCAGATGATCACATCAACTGATGAGGAAAAGCATCCAACAAATCCAACACTCAAGCATAACAAAAATCTCACCAAATTAAGAACTCAGGGAAACTTTCCAGACTTGACAGGAAAAGTCTATGGAAAAAAACAACAACTTGTAACACTGTACTTGATGAGAAAACTGAATGTTTTCCCCCTAATATCAGAAACCAATCAAGGATGTCCTCTCTTACTACTCCTACTCAACATCACACTGGAAGTCCTAGCAAGTGCATTAAGAAAAGGGAATGAAAAGAATACAGATAGGAAGGAAAAAAAAAGTATTTGTAGTTGACATTTCTACGCCCAAAATACCAAGGATTCTATCTAAAGAAACGACTAGAAACAACAACTGAGTTCAGCCAAGGCTACAAGATACCAAAATACCACCCCCAGAACAATGATCTTTCTATATACTACTAAAGGAAATGAAAGTTTAAAAATCACTATCACCAGAGAATTCCCTGGCAGTCCACCACCCCATTGGTTAGGACACTGAGCTGGCCTGGATTTGATCCCTGGTTGGGGAACTAATATCCTACAAGACACAAGGCCAAAAAAAAAAAAAATCAATGCATTTATAAATCACTTTGAAGCGTTTACAGGGTCTGTATTATTGAAAATTAGGACTTCCCTGGTGGCTCAGATGGTAAAGCATCTGTCTATAATGCAGGAGGCCCAGGTTCGATCCCTGGTCGGGAAGATCCCCTGGAGAAGGAAATGGCAACCCACTCCAGTACTCTTGCCTGGAGAATCCCATGGACAGAGGAGCCTGGTGGGCTATAGTCCACAGGGTCGCAGAGTCAGAGATGACTGAGCAACTCCACATTATTGAAAATTACAAAATGGTAATGAAATACCAAGAATGCTAATGACGTGTCCTATCATGTACTGTGTTCATAGTGTCACTTCTCAACAAACTGCTCTATAGGTTTGAATCAATCTCTATAAATGTGGAAGCAATAATTTTTTGCATGCTAAGATTTATATGAAAAGTTCAAGGAACTAGGAAAGCTAAGTCAATGTAAATAATAATAAAAATGTTCATTTATCCAATTTTAAGATTTACGGTAGAGCTAAAATTAAGTAAACAGATGAATCAATAAAAAGGTCTGGATGTTTGGTGTTTAAAAACACCAAAAGAACAGTTTGTTGTTTTTTTTAAAAACTAAAGCCTGAAGGTCTTGACTGGTGCAATAAAATGTGCCCATATATCATGTGTGTATTTTTATCTGCTTAAATACCTGCCCTCAACTGTCTTAACTCTCCCGACACTGGATAACAATGAGTGTATATACAAGACCCACGAAGGGTCAAGGCCCTTTGCTAGTGAAATAACATTCCACTCACCCCAAGTAAACTAAGGAGCCCACGACAAAGTGCCATAAGCTTGACAGAGAAGTCGCAAAGGAACTGGGTTTGCATTTCATTTGCTTATCTAAGTTTCCATCTTCTTTTTATAAAAATTCCTGAGATAACACTACAGTGTAAACCAAGGAGAAAAACACAGCTAAAGTTTTCCTTAGTGCACAATAAACACTGGTCTCTCAGATGCAGAATAACGCTCCACGCTGGGTCAATTTCTAAAACAGATCTTTACACAACTATGGATGATCTGACAGATTTTCTCAAAGCGAAGATACTTGAGGGGTTTCTCTTTGGTATGTACGATCAGATGTCACAGTAGATACTTTCTCTTGCAAAAGATTTTCCTCTGTGTTTACATTCAAAAAGTCTTTCCCCAATAGGAGTTCTCGGAGGGTGACAGAGGTTTGCCCACTTGTGAAGGGTCTTCCCACATTTGTCACACTAACAGGGTTTCTCCCAGTATGGATCCTTTGATGCTGAGTGAGCGAGGAGCTGCGACTGAAGGCCTTTCCACACTCACTGCACTTATAGGGCTTCTCTCCAGTGTGGATGATGGCATGTCGAATGAGGTTTGTGCTCCAGCAGAAGGACTTCCCACACTCCATGCACTCATAGGGCTTCTCTCCACTGTGAATCCGCTGGTGTCTGGTGAGGCCAGACCTGCGGTTGAAGGCCTTCCCACATTCTGTGCACTCATAGGCTTCTCTCCAGTGTGGATGCTGAAGTGCCGAATGAGGTCTTTCCTAGTGCTAAAGGCTTTTCCACATTCTTTGCACTCAAAAGGTTTCTCGCCAGTGTGTGCCCTTTTATGCAAGATGAAGGTAGAGCAGTGGGTGAAGGCCCTTCCACACTCAGTGCACACAAAAGGCTTCTCCCCAGTGTGGATCCGCTGGTGCCTCTTGAGGTATGACCTGTGGTTGAAGGCCTTCCCGCACTCGAGGCACTCGAAGGGCTTCTCCCCAGTGTGGATGACGTAGTGGTGAATGAGGGCTGCGCTCTCACAGAAGGCTTTCCCACATTCGCTGCACTCATAGGGCTTCTCCCCAGTGTGGGTCTGTTGGTGCCACATGAGGTAGGACTTGTGTTTGAAGACCTTGCCACACTCGAAGCACTCATATGGATTCTCGCCACTGTGGATGATGTGATGGCGAAGGAATCCGGGCCTGTGTCGGAAGACCTGCCCACATTCTTTGCACACAAAGGATTTTTCCCCAGTGTGTCTCCTCTTATGTAAGACAAAATTGGAGCGGTGAGTGAAGGCCTTTCCACACTCACTGCACTTGTAGGGCTTCTCCCCACTGTGAATCCGCTGGTGCTGTGTCAGGTAGGACTTGCGGTTGAAGGCCTTGCCGCACTCCATGCACTCGTAGGGCCTCTCCCCAGTGTGGATCATATGGTGCTGCAGAAGGTGTGTGCTCTTAATGAAGGTTTTCCCACATTCAGTGCATTCATAGGGCTTCACTCCAGAGTGAATCTTTTCATGTCCAGCAAGAAGGTGTTTCTTGTTAAAAACTTTCCCACACTCATTGCATTTGAAGAGACTTTCCTCTTCCTGAATCAGGGGATATTTACCTGATCCACAGGAGTCACGGTCATGGACAGCACTCCCTAGAGGGACTGGCTCCACTTCGACCCTTGAACACACACCACCAGCTGTCCTTAAGCTGCCATGTTCAGGACACATTTTTTCATGAAGCTTCTCCCTCTGGGGGTGGATCCTGGTACAAAGTGGTCTTCCTGCATTTCTAGCGGCCCATCCCGATCCTTGGTTTGTCCCAACTGGGAGTCCCCTGGGCCTCTCTGTGTCAGTTCCTGGAGAGAGGCTCCCTCAAACAGCGTTGGTTCACGACTGGTAGGTTCTGTGGTCTTGGGTTTTCCCTTGTCAACTGAAAGAAATACAATAAACAGGGCCCGTTAGTAATCCAACACAGAAGAAATGAAATTAGCATTTCAGTGAGAAAAAAATAAAGATAAAAGGAGTGCCTCTGGGTCTTTATGCTTTGCTACCATTGACTCTCAGAATTGTTAATTTCCTTCTTCCTTGATCATTAGACTGCTGACTCCTTCAAAGAGAGTTTAGGTGAGGAGATAAAGGGTATGGAGTGGACACACCACCACAATTTTATAGACATGGCTAGACAGAGTAATAATATCTCTGTGTGCTTTCAGTTTCTGTAAGCAAGGACATCCCAATTGTTGTAAGAACACTAGGAAAAGGGGAATTCCCTGGAGGTCCAGTGGTTAGGACTTGGTGCATTCACTGCCAGGCCTCAGTTAAATCCCTGGTTAGGGATGTACTTTATATTCTATGACAACAGATAGCTCATTATGGGAACCTAGACAGATTATGCCAAAGAGATAACATTAAATGATCACAGCAGAAAGACCACACAGGTAATTACAATCTTGGGGTTTTGAGGTTTTGAACCATGAGTTATTAGCTGGCGCTCTGGAGAGGGAAAGAGGGCTGGACACTGAGAGTCATGTTCAACGACTCAGTCAGTCATCTTCTGTAACGAAGGTCAATAAAAATCTACATACCCGGGCTCCAGTGAGGTTCATGGGTTGCCAACACTCCGTGCATATACTGCCAAACACTGATTCCTGGAGATAAAGAGTCGCTGAAGACACGGAAGCTTTGTGATTGGAATACCTCTGGCCCTTCTTCTGAGCTGTATCCTATACCAAACATACTCTGTGAGCATAACAGGTTCAAGGGGAGTTTCTCTGAGTCTAGCAAACAATGAACCTGAGGGAAGACTGGGAAGTCTCTTGACTTTCAATTGGTTTAGAAGACCAAGGCAGACATGGCAGCCCTGGAGTTCTATGTTCCTAATCTGGGGTTTGGCTAACGGTGTGAAAGAAGAGGTCAGGGGAGTTGTACACCACAGGAGTCCTACACCAACTCCAGGTACAACAGGTACTGCCACAGAGAGACAGTGGGAAGGATGCTAGAGCCTAAGGAGACAATGTACAAAAGCCCCACAGGTCACGAGGATGGTGCTGATGGGAATCCAGGGCAGCTGACATGGGTTACTGTGAAAACTCCCAGGACATAGCTCATAAGGCAGGATGGTAGAGACACACTGGGTCTGTTATGTCTGAACAGTTTGGTGACAAGACTAGCAAAATACACATGCTCTAGATAAAGAAAATGTCAATACTTTCCTTGAAGACATTAACGAGGAGCTAAACCAATGAGGAATTTAATGTACGGTCAAAAGGTGCAAACTTCCACTTTTAAGATTAAGTAACGGAGGGATGTAATGTACAACTCGATGACCATAGTTGACACTGCTGTATGATATAAAGCAGCACCATTAAGAGAGTATTGTTAAGAGTTCTCATCACAAGGAGAAAATTTTTTTCCCTTTTATCTTTTCTTCTTTACTTTTTAATGTATTGTCACCATGATTAAATTAAACTTATATTCAGAGTACATCATGCGAAATGCCAGGCTGGATGAAGCACAAGCTGGAATCAAGATTGCTGAGAGAGATATTAATAACCTCAGATACGCAATGACACCACCCTTATGGCAGAAAGCAAAGAGAAACTGAAGAGTTTTTTGATGGAAGACAAAGAACAGACTGAAAAAGCTGACATAAAATTCAACATTCAAAAAACAAAGATCACTGTATCGGGTCCCATCACTGTACAGCAGATAGATGGGGAAATGATGGAAACAGAGACAGATTTATTTTCTTGGGTTCCAAAATTACTGCAGATGGTGAGTGCAGCCATGCCATTAAAAGATGCTTGCCCTTGGAAGAAAAGTTATGACCAACCTAGACAGCTTATTAAGAAGCAGAGACGTTGCTTTACTGACAAAGGTATTACTTTACTGACTTTACTGACAAAGTCAGTTACTTTACTGACTAGTGAAAGCTATGGTTTTTCCAGTAGTCACATATGGATATGAGAGTTGGACGATAAAGAAAGCTGAGTGCCGAAGACTGGATGCTTTTGAACTGTGGTATTGGAGAAGACTCTTGAGACTCCCTTGGACTTCAGAGATCAAACCAGTCAGTCCTAAAAGAAATCAGTACTGAATATATATTGGAAGGACTGATTCTGAAGCTGAAACTCCAATACGCTGGCCACCTGATGTGAAGAACTGACTCACTGGAAAAGACCCTGATGCTGGGAAAGATAGAAGGCAGGAGGAGAAGGGGACAACAGAGGATGAGATGGTTGGATGGCATCACCAACTTAATGGACATGAGTCTGAGCAAGCTCTGGGAGTTGGTGGTGGACAGGGAGGCCTGGCGTGCTGCAGTCCATGGGGTTGCAAAGTCGGACTTAACTGAGTGACTAAACTAATCTGATACAAGAAGATGGATGTTAGGTTAACCAACTGGTAATCACTTCATAATATATGTAAATCAAACCAGCATGCTCTGTGCCTTAAAACTTATACAGTGATGTATTATCAATTATTTCTCAATAAAACTGGAAAAAAATGAATCATATGAAGCTGACAATTCTATTCCAATGAATCTGTATATTCAATAAAATTTCCAATAAAATACCAATTGCGTTATTGTGGAACTCAGTAGTTTTACCATGGGATTTGCATGAAAAATCAAAGACGCAAGAATAATGAGAGTTAAGAAAAAGATAGATACCTTAGCAGGTAACAGGATTCTAGACTTTAAGATACTTTGGTCCTGGTAGAGAGAGAAGACAAACAGGCAATGGAAAAGAACAGAGAGCCCAGGAAACACACACACATGGAGCTCTGGGGAATGGAAGACAAGGGAGAGCAGGTCACAGTAAAAGCAAAAAATATAAAGTAAATGGAGCTAGAAAAATGGGTGACACTGGGAATGAGAACACTGTATTCCTGTCTCACTGTCCTCAAATTCTACCTCACACCAGAAAGAGTTCAATGTCAGGTGCCAAGCTTAGAACATCTTATAATGAGAACATCTGTTTGATATTAGGGATGGAGCACCACCTATAACTGATAAAAGTATCAGTAATGTACAAAAATCCCTAAAAACAAAAGTAAAACAAAGTTAACAGAACACCTGGCATTTTTGATGAACTGACATTTCAAAGAAGAAAATACAGTTGTTCGTCAGTATCCACAGGGGAATAACTGGTATCAGACACTTCCTGCTCAACATCCAAATCCAAAGATGCTCAAGTCCTTTACTTAAAATGGCAGTTTTTGCACATAACCTACACACATCCTCCTGTGTACCTTAAATCGTCTCTAGACTGCTTGTAATATCTAATACAATGTAAATGCTATGTAAATAATTGCCAGCACAAGGGAAACTTAAGTTTTGCTTTTTCGAGCTTTCTGGGATTTTCTTTTCCCCCAGTGTCTTCAATCCATGCTTGAGGAATCCAGAGTCAGAACCTGCAGATGAGGAGGACAACTGTACAAATGGGCCGATGATTACATGATGAGAAGCTAAAGCTTGTGAACAATTAAGGAAATGCAAGGCAAGCTCACCTAAGACACAATTTTGTCAGTTTGTTAAGCAAAAATAAACGTGCCTGAGAGCCTGAAGGACAGAACAGGACATAGTGAATTCTCTAGATTCTAGAGAATTCTAAATAGGCAGATCTCTTTTAGAAAACCACTGCAATTGTCACCTAAACTTGAAAGTTTGCACAGGCTACAATCCAACAATTTTACTCCTAGAAATAACAAAAGACAGGCCTAATCACCTGCAAGATGACCAACACATACGAATGTTCTTGGTAGCACTGTTTGTGAGAGTGACGAAACGTAAACAATTAAATGCCCTAGAGAGTGGATGAATATGAAACAGGAATATTTTTTATTTATTTGCTTCAAGTGGAAGAAACTTGGGCACGTTTTTATCTTGAGTAGACAAAGGATAAAGTTTCTAAGGGGCTTCCCTGGTGGCTCAAAGGTAAAGCATCTGCCTGCAATGTGGGAGACCTGGGTTCGATCCCTGGGTCAGGAAGATGCCCTGGAGAAGGAAATGGCCACCCACTCCAGTACTCTTGCCTGGAAAATCCCACGGACAGAGCAGCCTGGCGGGCTACAGTCCACGGGGTCGCCAAGAGTCGGACACGACTGAGCGACTTCGCTTTCACTTTTAAAGTTACTAAACAAGCAGTCAATAAGAAATACTTTCCCTAAAAGGTGTAACCTAGACTCTGGTTCAAGAACTGGCCATGAAGTGTGCCAAGATCTCTTCCGCCAGGTGAAAGGAAAACTACAGCCTGGGAACCTGAGTGCACAAGGGCTGAGGACCAAGCAAGAGTTTACTGTGGAGCCTTGCTGACACCCCAGGGTCATGCGCTGAGACACCTGCGCTGGGGAGGCAGTCACTGTCGGGACAGCCGGATGCAGGCCTGCTGGAGGTGGGGGCGAGGGTCTGGGGCGGCAGCCAGGCTCCAACCTGCGCGGACGGCAGCACCATGTGCTCGGGCGTGGGCGGGGAGGAGTGAGCACCGGGATGGGTTCTCTGCCAGGCGTGCTCACTGGCTGCCTCTGAGATCCTCGGGTGGAGGTGTGTGGAGAGCAGGGGGCAGAGGCTGGGAGGCCCCTCTGAGGGGCCGCCGATGGCCACACACAGACGCTCACAGGCCAGCTGGGCCACCGAGTGACTAGGAGTGGAAAGAGCACGCCTCTGCAGCAGGCCAGCACCACACCCCACAGCTCCGGTGCCCTCGGCAGCCCAGACGTGGGCACACAGGACAAGCACCACTGCAAGGCTTTACCCAACAGGAGGGGACAGGCGGCAGGGGACAAGCGAGGGCTCCTGAGGGTCTGAAACCACAGTTCGGGAAAGGGGAAGCAGAGGAGGGCTGGAGAGGTGCAGCGAGGGGAAGACGTGAACCACCTTGCTCATCACGACTAACGGGACATGGCGGTACCGGCAGCTCACTTCTCACGAGACACCGACTACGGCACAATTTTATGTTCTAAAACTGCACACCCCCAGCAACCCCGGGACAGAGCGACTATCGTGACTGGCGCCTTCAAGAGCAGACCCCCTCACCAACCTCCTGCTCTTCTCCTGGGACAGAAGGCTCAGTCACAGCTCCCCGCCCATCCCCGCAGTGTGGCCAAGAGCCCCGTGCCTTCCAGTGGAGCCATCAGAGGGCTGGTGTTTATGGGAGTCAGAGTGGCCCTCTGACACAGCAGCCAGGCTGAAACTCAGTCGAACTTACGTGCAGACACAAGGAGATCCCAAATTTCACTGGGACCACAGAGCTGGTGGTCGGCACCCAGGCCTGAGGCCCAGGACACATCTGAGCTCGTACACCGCTGTCCTCGGCGAGGACAGAGAGACCTGGGGTCAAAGGGCTCTGTGGCTTCCAAGAGCAGACCCCCTCACCAACCTCCTGCTCTTCTCCTGGGACAGAAGGCTCAGTCACAGCTCCCCGCCCATCCCCGCAGTGTGGCCAAGAGCCCCGTGCCTTCCAGTGGAGCCATCAGAGGGCTGGTGTTTATGGGAGTCAGAGTGGCCCTCTGACACAGCAGCCAGGCTGAAACTCAGTCGAACTTACGTGCAGACACAAGGAGATCCCGAATTTCACTGGGACCACAGAGCTGGTGGTCGGCACCCAGGCCTGAGGCCCAGGACACATCTGAGCTCGTACACCGCTGTCCTCGGAGAGGACAGAGAGACCTGGGGTCAAAGGGCTCCGTGGCTTCCAGACCACTAGAGGCCCGAACAAGACGCTTCCCAGGGAACCAGGGCCAGCGGCTTCCGGCAGGTCTCTGCCCACAGCTTGGCTCCTACCTGGACAGGCGCTTCGGGAGAGGTCTCTCTTCCCCGTCCACAGCTCTTGCCCGTGCTCCAGCTGGTAGATCAGCTCAGGTCTGGGGACAGGACACCCTGGGCATGGAGAAAAAAGGAAAACATGATGGCTTCTGTGAAAACTGAAAAAGACCTCTCAGTCTAGCATGGGACTTTAGGATGTGGACCTCAGAATGAAGCTGGTCCCACCCACAGAAATCTGGAACTGTGACCTGGAAAGCAAAGTCAGAAGCAGCACTGCTGGGACCCAGACTTTTGACAGCAGTGAGAGTTGTGTAGACAGTAATCCATCCCTTTGACCTCCATCAAGGAGAGCTCGAAGAGACCTGTTCAGTTGTAGCCAAGAGACCCAGAGAACATGACCCGCTCCTTCCAGAGGCTGTTTCCTAATTAATCCAAGTGAGTCTCAATCATGTGAGCATCAAAACCTCCTGGGATGTCTGGTTCGCATCCAGCTGAAAGCTAATCTCTGCAGACAGGGCCTGGGCAGCAATAGATTAAACCACCCCAGACTGTGGCATCAAGAAGGGCCGAAAACTCTGGTCTCCACCAACTGGCAGGTGAGCCACACCAGGCGCTCTGGAGGGGAGCGCCCCAGTCCAGGATGGCTGAGCGAGGGGACTCGCTGGTGCCGTGTCCTGCAGCAGCCTGGTCGCCCACTGGGTCGCCTACCTGTCAGGAAAGCTGCCCAAGACCCTAGACCACGAAGAAGCAAAGCAGCCCACAATTGGGTTGCGAGCCACCAACCCAGGAGCCAGTCCCAGCCCTGTGCTTCTGCCTGGTGAGGTAATAAACAGCTTCCTCCAGAGTGAAGACTGAGCCGATCTGCCACGTGCAGCCACACACAGAGGGAGGGGCAAGACGCAGGGGCTCCCCAGGGTGTGGGCGGCGGAGGCGCCAGGACTTGCAGATGGCCTCCTCCGGCAGACCCAGGGCTCACCACGCATCACTAAGCAACTGTGCTCTCCTGTCTGTTCCGCTCCCGGCACGCGGCTCAGCCACCAGGAGTCACCCCCCGCCCCCGACAACCTCAGGGCCTTCACACGTGCTGACCCTCCTCCCTGGGTCTCCACTCAGATGTTGCCCCGAGAAGACTCTGCTGAACCTTGGAGGAGTCGAGTCCAGGTGCTTAACCAACCCACCACATCACTATCAACTTTTAATCTTAACTATAAGCGAAAATTAATTTATACAGGGTATAACCATATCATAGGGATTGTGCCAAGCCATTTAAATGCAGCACATTATTTTAAATGGCAATAAACCGATGGAATAATTTAAAGAACGCACATATTTGAATCATCGACTCTTCAGTCAAAATAAGGTATGATAAGCTCATTAATGTAAGTCTTTTTTTAGATCCCAAGCAAAGTTCTGAAGTCTGAAGCTGTGACAGGCCAAGTCCGCAAGGGCTGTGAGTCCCCAGCTGCCAGCTGATCTGAGAAGAGACTAACCCTGTTAGCTGGTCTCTCTGTGGTCAACACAGCATGTTCCTGGGTTGGTGACCCAGGAGCAACCAGATAGTGGCCTGCACCCAGCCAAAGCCCCTCAGAGCCGCAGCTGTGGCCAGCCGAGCCAGCAGCACTGAGGCCTGCGGGCAGGACGGGAGAGGCACTCAGCCCAGCGCACTCCAGGCTGTTCAAGCCCTGTCGTGGCTCTGGGCGCTCCTGCGGAACACACGCCCCAAGGTCGCACCACTGCTGTCTGGAGGCATGAGCCCCAGCCCCTCCCTAGAAAGGGAGGCCGCCGCTCAGAGTCACCACTTGGGGCTGCTAGGAGCCTACCAGGGAAGCACCCCAGCCCCTCCCTGGAAAGGGAGGCCGCCGCTCACAGACTCGCCGCTCGGGGCTGCTAGGAGCCTACCAGGAAAACACCCAAGTAGAAGAAAAATGGTCGGGGACAGAAAGGTGACCAAAAAAAAAAAATTATTTTTTTTGTTTGGAGGGTAAAAAAGGAGTGGAGAGGAAGAGGAAGGGACTAATTATTACGCCATGCACCAGGGCCATGCCAGGGAGAGGCTGAGCTTAGAGGTCCAAGCCCCTCCCCGACAGGAGATAGACTAAAACTAAAAACCAGGGCTTTAAAAGAATAAAAGCCCAAAAGGGAAAAAGGGAGGGAGTGGTGGCACACACTTTAAACCTTATATACCAAGCAAATGCCAGGTCTAGCAAACACAATACTGGTTCTAGACTGGTACTGATTCAAACATAGTAACAACAAAAACCAAACCAAAAGCCCTAGATAACAAGGAGAGAGTAAAACATTTAACGAAATAATATACAATACATAACTAAATTAGAGCACAGTTAATAGTGAGACCCAACTGGAAATTCAAAATGTTTATACTAAAACTTACATAAATTATTATATATAAACAATGTATTTTAAAAGTTTATGTTACTGAAACATAACAAGGCACAGACTGATTTGTCTGATCCTACAACACAAGTCTTTGAATTATCTTCAGAATTTGTTAAACTGCACCAACAGACAAAACCTCGTGAACTTAATACTGTGGCTCAAATCATAGTTATACCTGGGAATCCCCTAAACTGAAACACTGCACTCTGCTACCTTAAAAAGTAACGAAAGAGGAAAAACAGCCATGTCTCACTTTAACTCTACAGCTTTGCCTGAACTTCCTATAGGCCAAGTATCCACTGTTCTAAAAGTACCCCGCATTGGGCATTGATGCTCTGCAGAATACATAATTAAAATGAATTTCTGGCACTTATAAATTAATTGACATGATAAAATGGGACCCCACACACCCGAGTGAAAATAATTATCCTGCCCAATGTAAGTTGAAAAGGAAATTCCAGGGGGCAAACCTTATATGTAAGACCTAATTCATCAAGGGGTGATGATCCCCACTGCTGCCCCATTTGACAGCCCAACTGTGCCTGTTCCTAAACCTGAAAAGACCCAGGGCCCCTCTGTAAGTCACTGCAACCTTCGTTCTGTGGCCCGCCAGCTTTAGGGTTCCTGCCACGGACTGAACTGTGTCCCCTAAGCTGACCGTGTTACCCCCTGGGCCCCAACGTGACCCGATTTGGACTTAGGGCCTTTAAAGAGGTGATGAAGGTGAAACGAGGCCATGGGGTAGGGCCCTAATCTGGTAGGACTGGTACCCTTTGAAGAGGAAGAGGAAGTCCCTCCAAGCCAGAGCAAAGGTCAGGTAAGGACTCCCAAGCAGGCGGTCAGCAAGAGATCCTTATCAGGCACTGAACTGGGCCGTCCAGCCTCCAGAAACTGTGAAAATAAAGCTGTTTAACCACTGAGCTAACAAGATCCACACACCCCAAACCCAACATTATCAGAAGCCAGTAATTACTTGCCCTGACAGCCTAGGCCAAGGTGCTCTGTTTGACAGCCTCACAGCCTTGGTCTGCCTTCACTCTGAAGGCAAACAGAACTCCTCTCCCAGGCTGCCAACACCCACACACTCGGCAGCTGAGACCCCAGCTGCACCCCTTCTCTGCAGGAGCGCAGGCGACATTACATTGACCACAGCCTTTCTAAGGAGATGCTATCTGACACAGGACAGACAGGAGGCCCAACATTTGTAAACCTCTGGGACTAGTTTTAGATAACATTCCCCATTTAGTATGCCTTTGGTGGCCATGTATTCCTCGTTTACAAATTTTACTTGATCTCCCTGACGCTGATTCTTATAAATCAGCCCACCTTAAATAGGCCTCCCTCCAACAAGGCTCTTAAAATCTGCTCACAATACTGCTGGAAAGCCAGTCCCACTAGCACCCTCAGAGACTCCTTCACTAAAGGGCTTTGACGACCTCTTCGCACACCTCCTGGAGTTTCTGAAGCATGGACCAGGGCCATGAGACGCCCAGACTGTGCCCTCAGCCTGCTGCGACATGCTGTCCAGACCACCACGAGCCCCACACAAGGCACTCCTGACAACGAAGGCTCTCTCAGACCTCGATCTCTGACCTCCACACCCAGCTGCCCATCACATTCTGGGTCATGCAAACAGCACAGCCCAAGCTCAGCACAGCCATCGAGGGCTCAGGACAGGCAGGCACGGACCTAGGCCCTCCGATGCATTCTACTCGGAGGCGGCAGTGGCTCCTCCTGTCCGCAGCCCCTTGCCAGATGCCGTGGTGCTGGAGGCATCACCCCTCCCGATGGGCCTCGGCTACCCAGGGAGCTCCTTGTGACTGAGTGAGTGAACCGCTGTGGCAGCCCCTGAGTCTGCTGTCCATCATACATGATGCAGCTGAGTAGAACGCTGCTGCTTTCCACCCTGTAGCCAGAACGTCCCAGTGAAAAATGGGACCTAAGAGAAACACTGTGGCCTCTTCAGGGAGTCATCTTAGTACCAGAGGCCCTGATCAGCCAACGGCTTCACGTTCATTATTAACTGTTGGGCCATCGCTTCAAAACTGCCTCCTTCAGGGTAAAGAACCTCTTGTCTCACAGGTATCACAAAAATAAGTCAAAGTCATACGTCCCTACATTTATAAAGGTGACCACGAAAGTCTTGCCAGGACGCTCCTGAGTCCCTCTGCAGTGACAGACCTTACTGACAGTGACCAAGATAAACATTTCACTTCACAAACTACACATGCTGGGCGCTGGTGAGAGGCATTCAATTGAGCTTCACGGCCCCAAACAGCTGATTTAACTAGAGAATAATAACTTCCTTCAACAACTCCTTTCCAAATTCTAGTCTGACAAATAAATCCCCAAATAAACCTCTATCTCGTCCTTAGCCTTAATTCAAGGTTTCTTGGCCTACTTACATCACACACCAACGTCAAAAACGTCCCACTGCCCTTTGCCACGCTGAAGGGGAACATGGCTCCCCTCTGTGCACACCAAGACTGGTTCTACGGGAGGCTACTCACACCATCCTCCCTGTGGTTATGCACGGAGCTTGCCATCATCCCACGAGGCTGGAGGTGAGACTGAGGGAGCACACGCTCCGGGTACACACTACCCAGGGACTGCGTCAGGGCCCGGGCAGCTGCCCATCTGACATGGGATCCATCTGGCCTGAACTCCGAAACAAAACAAACCAAACCTTTAATAAGAGCCCTATGCCACTCTGAGAACTGCTGTTCTGATACTGGTACTTTCAATGTTTATAACTCAAGAGTCCTGAACCCTCCTAGTAAGCCACTGTTTCAAACAAACAAGCAAATACCGAGGTTGTCATCAAGTCGAGTGCATACCCACGGCCCAGGAATAAAGATGACTTCACCGGGGACACTAAAACTCTCACTCTAGTGGACACCTATGAACTGCCTCTCCTACAACAGAAATCAGATCTGGAAGCTTTTGGCTTTCTACTAGGGATTCTATCATACACAATCATGTTCCTGAGCTGCAGTCTACGACCCTGGTATAGTCCTCAACCTGCCAAAGGGGAGACCTGGTAGAGGACGCTACTATCTGTGACATTTTAAAAACACATTGAGATTATGGCTTCCCTCACGAGGCACTTGTTTCCTATAATTAACCTTCTAAATCTCTGGAGAGTGGGGCACCCGCTTCCCAAAGGTGCCTCCCCACTACCCGCTCCAGCTTTCCAGCAGGAAGGTGCAGAGAAGAGGGCCGCAAGAAAACCCGAAAGGCCCAAGAACACCGCCAGGAAAACAGAACAGCACCTCAGAGGCCTGAGGCAAGTATGTCAAGTGCGTGCAGAAACAGCAAGACGCCAATGCGACCGAGCCGTGAGCGCGGGGAGTGCCTGGGGAGGCGGGTGGAGGGATCGGGGCTCGACGGTGGGCATTTTTATTTGTTTAATTTTGTTATAAAATATCTAAGCATGTCAAGCTTTTCCTGATTTCGTTCAGCCTCCTTTCACTGACGCAGAACACAATCCCAGGTCTCTAACAACAGGCCTGTCTCGCCGAAGCCCTGGCTTTACAGCCCTCCCTTCCCTCAAACTGAGCGGCCTGAGGGGACCATCCTCGAGCTGCTGTCTCTCCACCGTGACTCTCCGGCCCGTGCGGACTGGGTCATCCTCGGCTGAGCGGGGCTGTTGTGTCCACCCTCTGGTGCTGAGGGGCATCTCTGGACTCATCACCAGACCCCGGGACCACCCACCCTCACAAGTGACGGGCAGATGCGGCTGCAGACGCTGTCCGGTATCTCCTGGGCACAAAACCGCCACATGCTGGGACGCACTCCTCTCCCAGCTTCTCCTCGGACCAGCAGACGATCCTGGCCGAGACTGGGTGAACAGGAGACACCCGTGAAGGCGCAGGAGGACAGAGAAGTCCCCTGACTGAGACCCTGCGGGTAGACAGGACCTGCTGGCACTGAGGCAAAGGCCTCCTGGGGCCCCGGCTGCCTCACCCTCTTCCTGGAGAACAGCCTGCCACCCACATCCTGTGCACTCGGCTCTAGGGGACGCTTGGGAACCAGTCTCATTCAGTCCGCTCCCTCTTTCAAATGTGAGACAGGAACCTCAGACAGAGGCCGGTCTGTGCTGGGCCCTGGGCTGAGAGGCTCAGGTGGTCACTTCCGCCTCACGGACACCCCCACCCCCACCCAGAGCCCTGCAGCAGAGAAAGAGCAACAATATAAACACATGAAGAAGTAGGAACAAGGCATCTGGGAGCCCTGGAGAGCAAGGATTGGGATGGTCACTCCTGTCAAACTGCTGGGGTGCAAAAACCATTCTGAAAAGACAGGGACGTGAGCAAAGCCAGAGAAAGAAGCCAGGATGGGAGACCCAGAAGCCAGGATAGAATCCAGGTTCCCCTATTTCAGTCCCATGTGGCCCAACTGGAAATGCTGCCTTTGAGTTGTGCTGAACATTCATTTCCTTCCACCACTTTCTAAGATCCAAAGTGGTCTTTCTTGCCCAAAGTGGCACTGAGATAGCAGGCAGGAAGAGATGAATCTCAAACATGAGTGAAGCTGTAGGGCGGGTAGGCTTCTGGATCAGCTCGGCATGGAGCTAGAGTGTGCCTGCAGGGAAGTGGCAGGTGCCCTGCATGGCTGAGTGAGAGGCCTTACCCAAAGACATCAGGAGCCTGCACGTCTCCAGCATCACCTCCTGGTACAGGGTCCTTTGAGCCGGGTCCAGATGCCCCCACTCTTCCTGGGTGAAAGTCACAGCCACATCATCAAAGGTCACAGACACCTGTCAAGGAGAGGTAGCAGAGCTCATTTCTAAAAGGCTGTTAAAGATCCAGAGAGATCAAGACCCTAATTATGGGGCATCTCCTGAGGGCAAGAACTAGGCTGGGTTGAAGGGGAGGTGAACAATGTTTTGGACGTAATACAGTAGTGTATTATGAAGTCTGTAAGAGAAGTCTCCTATGCAGGACCACTGGAAAGTCACACAAGACAATGGAAGTGATGTGTGGGCTGTGAAATGCAGACAGGGCTCTAGGACATCAGAGAAATGGGTACATAAATGGTAATAACAGCATCAATAATGGTAACAACAGCAGTACCTGTGCCTCCCTGGTCCTGCTAACTGCCTGACCCATGCTGAGGGCTTCATATCCTGGTTAAAGCGACTAAAAGTCCCCAGTTCTTTTGTCAGTCTCTCGTGGTTTGCATCCAAACTCTTGAAACCCGACACTTGCCAGCTGGGTTACCTTGGAGAAATCAATCACTTCATCTCTCTGAGCCTCCATTTCTGGATCAATACAATAACAGTTCCCACTTCCCAATAACAGTCATGAGTTTTAGAAAATTATTCAACATTCCATGGGCTTTGGTATTTTCTCCCACAGGCTCTGAGTAAATCTCTCATTACCTCCATGCCAGTCAATGACCTGAGGCTAAGGGAGCTTCACCAATCCACCCAACCGTGTGTCCTACAAACCAAAGGCAAGATTTTTAACACAGGCCAGTGTTAATTCAGGGTCTAACAGTGTAACCTGACATTCTTTCACCAAAGTGAACACCTAGTGATGAGGCTGTGAGGCATTTACAGCAAATGTTTGCTGTGAAATCCATTTCATCATGCCTGAAAATATTTCTGTGAACACGGGCAGAGGAGCAGAGACTTCATCACAGACCTCCCAAGAGAAACTCCTGAAGGGTGGTTCTACCTGGGTAATGGCAGGGTCTGGACCAACTCCTCAGCCCCTCTTGGGTCCCCAGATTCCCAGGGAGATTCCACAATGAACCGTTTAGCCTCTATCTTCCTGGTCCCTGCCAAAACTCACCCCGTGCCAAGACTACTTCAGACCAGGGAGCACAAGGGGCCAAGGCTAACGCTCGCTTTGGCCATGAGATTGGCCACCACGGCTGACCTGGCTGAACGTGAGTGCAACATTCGGCCAAGGCCCACAGGATCTCGGCCACTCAAGACAAGTCTCAGCATCTGGGAGGACCCATGGCAACCTCGCGGGCATTCTGTACCTTGACTTTGTCGGTGCACTCATCTCGCCCTCCAATGCCCAAGGCCACCAGGTGGAGTAACACCAGAGGAGCTGGGGCGGGGGCGGGTGGGCCTGGCTGTATCCTCGCAGCACACGGTGGGGTTAGGGATTTACCAAATATGATGTGGGCTCATCAGGTGGCTCAGCGGTAAAAAAAAAAAAAAAAGAAAGAAAAGAAAAGCAGCCCATGGACAGGGGAGCCTGGCGGGCTACAGTCCACGGGATCGCAAGAGTCGGACATGACTGAGCGACTGAATAACCACCTGGAGGAAGCAGCAGTCATTTCTCTACAACTTCTGGGAGCTGGCAGAACCCAGCAGCTTTCAAGACCGGGAATACGTAAGTGGCAAAGCGGCAACACACCAGAGCATACGGCCGCGTGGACACATCCGAGGTGCCTGCCGGAACCGCCACTGCCGTCCACTCACCTGGGCCCGGTGGGCCGGCGCCGCCATGATGGGAGCTGCGGTCCAGGCCGCCCGGGAGAGGCGAGCCCGGGGCGGCCCGCTGCCCCTCGTCTTCGCCCGCCTGGGCTGGGCGACCGCGGCTGACCGGCGCCCTCCGCGAACAAGCCGCCCCAGAGCCGGGCGCCGCCCTCGTGAACGCGGAGACCAGGGCTGCTGCTGAGGCCCGCAGAGGCCGCGGGCCGGCGGGCGACCAGGGCACGCCACCGTCTGGGGACTCACGACCCGTTCAAAGGCTCGAAGGGGATCCGCGCCCCTCTGCTCGGGCCCCACGAAAGGCCAAGAGAGCCGCGCGAGCCCAGGACTCCGCCCGTCGAATCCTGCCGGGAGCGAACCCTGCAGGCAAATGGCGTCCGCAGAGAGAAACCGGAAGTCCTGCCCACGCCTCAGGAAACGGCCCTACGTCATTGGCCAGCGCCCACCTCAGGCGCGTAGCCTCTGGGTAAGATAGTCTCCGCTAGATCCACGAAGGCGAGGAGCCGGGTGACCAGCCGGGTATTCCTCCGCACGAGAAGCTGAGGCCAGCCTAGACATGCTTCTTCATACTGGATTCAAGTCGGGTGGACGAGGAGCCGGGGGCGAGAGAGTCCGTGCAGTGACCCAGGGAAACTGAGGCTAGGAGTGCTGGGACATTCGCCCCCGGTGGGGCCAAGTGCAAAGGGTGTGAGGCTGTGACCTGGGCTTGCAGCTGGCCGAGTGGTTTTCCTTACCCCGCTGCTCCTTCCTGGATCCTCTCTCTCTCTCTCTCTTTTTTTTTTTTTTTGTTGTTGTTGTTGTTACCCAGCGAGGCTTGTGGGCTCTTAGTTTCCCGACCAGGGATGGAACCCGCATCCCTACAGTGGAAACTCGGGGTCCTAATGAGGTAGAAGTTAGATGGGCTAAAGGTTAGACGTTTATAACTAGCCTCCTGTTTGCATTTCCAGAGACAAGATGTAGGTGACTCCAGTCAAGGCATTTAAAATCAGCCCCCTGTTTGCCCTTCAAAAATGGAAGTAACAGAAACAGGGTAAATAGCCAGTCTTTGTTTCTTGTACACTGTGTTCAGTTCTGTCGGACTCTGCGACCCCATGGACTGTAGCCCGGCAGGCTTGTCTGTCCATGGGATTTTCCCAAACAAGAATACTGGAGTGGGTTGCAGGACTCAACCCTTGTCTCTGGCGTCTCCAGCATTGCAGGCAGATTCTTTACCACCTGGGAAGCTCTTGTAAATGCCTTAAGATAATAGTCATGGCAAAGACAAAGGGGCAAAACCCTGTTTGGGTCAAGTGTCCTTTTTTGGGACAAAGGAGACACTGCACATGAGCAGAAAGGCTCCTTGGGGTCAAAAGTCAGGGGATAACACCAGGCCATAATGAGTCTCCTTTTAGAAGCCTTCACTTCAAGATCCATCTTGGCTGAGGGGTGTGTGTGTGTGTGTGTGTGTGTGTGCACCCAGGGAAGGGTCCTGAGACAATTTAGCCAGGAGTGGGGTACAAAGCAAGATGATTGGCCAGAAGGAAGACAAAGACCCAGAAAGCTGCCCCCTTGTAAAGGATTTAAACTTCCCAAAGTCATGACTTTTAAGTTTTCCCATGCACCTTTCTGAATGTATTTTTCAATAAACTTTTTACTTTACACTTTACTTTCTGCCTCCTTGCCTGAATTCATTCTTGACTAGGCAGGCAAGGACTAGGGACTCAAGCCCTAGTGGTTAGGACTCCTGGTCCAGAAAACTAAGACCTTGCTTCCAGCTACTATTCACTACCACTTACTACTGTGTGCGTCCAAAATCATAACCACTGGGCCACCAGCGAATTCCGAAGAGCCTCTTCTCAAAGCCTAGCAGGACCGTGTGGAGCCGCCTCCACCACCACACCTCTCTCTGCCCCTGCTTCTTGTTTGGGCAACAGCTTTAGTTGACTTGGCCTCCCTGATCTCCAAACAGTGGGCTCTAGCAGTTAATCATTTGAAGAGGCAACAATTCGAACAAAGAAGAGGCAGTCAGAGAAGGAGAAAATAACTTAAGCAATACGTCAATCTGTAGGATGGGGTCATAAGAGCTTAGCTCTCCTCGAGGAAGACAGTTAACAATGTCTGAAGCACATTTTAAGTTGTTTTTTTAAATAGAAACCAAATTCCCACCAGGTGGAAACTGCTGACCTCAAACACATAGACCACAGACTGCTTGGAATCAGAAGATTGATGGTGAGATTCCTGAAACACCACCCTGCTACCTCAGCATCAAACAATCAGAAAATTCTCCATGAGCTGATCATGCATCCTGGGACCCTCTCCCCTAACACTATCTTTAAAAACCCTTGCCTGGGGACTTTCTCCGGTGGCCCAGGGGTTAAGAATCTGCTTGCCAGGGCAGTGGACCTGGGATGATCCCCTGGTCTGAGAACTAAGATCCCACATGCTGCAGGGCAACTAAGCCCATGCACCAAAATGACGGAAGCCCTCATGCCCTAGAGCCTGTGGTCAGCCACAAGAGAAGCCGCCACAGCTCAAGAGTAGCCTGCAGTCTCTGCAACTCGAGAAAGCCTGAGCATAGCAATGAAGGGCCTGTGTGCCATAGAAAGACCCAGTGCAGCCATATACTAATTAATTAATTATCAATAATTTTTTTAAATAAAAACCCTCGCCGGAAGTCACCAAGGTGCTCAGGTCTTCTGAGTGTGAGCTCCCCATTCTCCTTGGCTGGCACCCTGTGATAAACGCTGTAGTTTCACCACAACCCAGTGTCAGGCTGGCTTTGCTGCGCATGGAGTGAGTGAACCCGAGTGTGGCTTGGTACCATTCTAAGGGAACAGAATTCTTTAAAATAGATTAAAAATTACCTTGACAAGGAAACCAGGAGTCCCATCTTGATGCGCTGCACACATGCCTTACTGCACTCCCCTGAGTCTCCTTCTGCCTTGAGTTCCTTCATATATAGTTGACCTAGATCACCTGAAGAATGGATTTTCCATCCCTTGAAAGCCACATGTTGAAGAGACCTGGGGGGAAATGAAGACTCCATGTTTGGTTTGTTTTTTGTTTTTTTGTTTCTTTGGCTGCCCTGGGTCTTTGCTGCTGTGCGGGGTTTCTCTCCAGTTGTGGCGAGTGGGGGCTACTCTCTGTTTGTAGTATGCGAGCTTCCCGTTGCAGTGGCTTCTCTTATTGTGGAGCACAGGCTCTAGAGCACGCGGGCTTCGTTGCAGCATGTGGACTCAATAGTTGCAGCTCCCAGCTCTAGAGCCCAGGCTCAATATTTGTGGCTGACGGGCTTAGTTGCTCCTCAGCATATGAGATCTTCCCAGATCAGGGATTGAACCCATGTCTCCTGCATTGGCAGGTGGATTCTTTACCACTGAGCCACCAGGGAAGACAAACACTCCAGTTTCTAACATGCTCAATGTGAAACGTTTATGAGACGACAAAGGATGTGTCACTTAGGCATTTCAACCTATGATTGAACATTAAGAGAGAGTTCAAGCCTGCATATATAAATTTCAAAGTTGTTGCCTTACACTATCACTTCAAGTCATGGTTAGATGAGACTGTCAAGGGAATGAGTGAAGACAGAGGAAGAAAATGACCAGAGGGTGAATACTAGACCCAAGCAGTCCATGGCAGGAAACTAACAAGCTCGTGTTAGAGCTCCCGGTGGCCACCAGGAGGTGGACTAAGCAACTGAGAAGTCACTGTTGCTGATTTCCCCCCATAATGTGGAGCTGAAAGAATCAAGTGCATTTTTCATGATGTGAGGGTGTATACAGATGGAGAAACGGAATCAGAGAGTGCATAAAATGCCCCTAAGGGATTTAATTTTTTTTTTTTTAAGAAGAAAGAAGTAGAAGCAGTGAAAGGTTGTATTTTCTTGGGCTCCAAAATCACGGTAGGTGGTGACTGCCGCCATGAAACTCGAACACACTTGCTCCTTGGGAGGAAAGCTATGGCAAACCAGACAGTGCATTAAAAAATAGAGACAACATTTTGCCGACAAAGGTCCATATAGTCAAAGCTATATATATATAGTCAAACCAGGAATTTTTCCAGTAGTCATGAACGGATATGAGAGTTGGACCACAAAGAAAGCTGAGCATGAAATAGCTGATGCTCTTGTATTGTGGTGCTAGAGAAGACTCTTGAGAGTCCCTTGAACAGCAAGGACATCAAACCAGTCAATCCAAAAGGAAATCAACCTTGAATGTTCATTGGAAGGACTGATGCTGAAGCTGCAGCTGCAATACTTTGGCCACCTGATACAAAGAGCTGACTCATTGGAAAAGACTGTGATTCTGGGAAAGATTGAGGGCACAAGGAAAAGTGGGTGGCAGAGAATGAAATGGTTAGATAACATAACTGACTCAATGCACATGAGCTTGAACAAACTCTGGGAGATAGTGAAGGACAGGGAGGCGTGGCATGCTGCAGTCCATGGGATTCAGAGAGTCAAACACGACTTAGCCACTGAACAACATAAGAGGTTTTTTCAGGGATTGGGGCCTGGCAAGTCCAGAATCCGCTGGGTAGAGAACAGATTGGAAACTGCAGCCAGAACTAATGCTGCAGGCTTGAAGCTGAATTTTTTCCTCAGGGAAACCTTACTTTTCCTCTCAAGGCCTTACAACTGATTAGATAAGGAAGACTCAATCAAAATAAAATCCTTAAAAGATTGGATAATCAGTTGACTAACTGATTATCAAGATTGCCAGGAGAAATATCAATAACCTCAGATATGCAGATGTTCAGTTCAGTTCA
>SJXQ01004550.1:0-11477 GCA_006408695.1 Aepyceros melampus
TGAACTGAACTGAACTATACTTCAGAGATCGGCTTTTCTTCTCAGGCAAACTTTGTCTGGGAGGAAGAATCAGATACCTTCAAAGTGAGTCTGATGTATGTGCTGACATTTTCTCTAAGGTAAACTGCATCTCTCAGTTCTGTGTACCATATCCTAACTTAGAAATAGGCAGGCTGGCTTAGCCACTTCCCACCTGCCGTAAAGGCAGATATTGTTTTTGGCTGCTGGTGGTGAGGGTTGGCGGTAAGTCTTGAAGAAGAACAGGGGTAAAGACTCACAGTGCTGACTCAGTAGTGTGTGACTTTGTATGTTTCTTGGCTAAGCATCTCTGGAGAAGGGCTAAAGGTGGTGGTAGAGATAAAGAAGTGGAAGATATAGGGTTCCCTATGTCTCTGCTTTCAGGAAATTCACAGAATCATTGTTTTTGTTTTTACTGTAAAACCTGTTAAAAGATAATTACAAAACAATGGGTTCAGGACTTCCCTGGTCGTCCAGTGGTTAAGAATCTTCCTGCCAATCCAGGGAACTTGGGTTTAACCCCTAGTCTGGGAAGATCCCACATGCTGCAGGGCAACTAAGCCCATGTGCCACAACTACTGAAACCCACACACTCTACAAGCTGTGCCCTGCAACAGGAGAAGCCTGCTGCCATGAGAAGACACAGCAGCACAGCTAGAGAGTAGCCCCGCTCGCCACACCTAGAGAAAACCCACACACAGCAACAAAGACTCATACAGCCTAATGAAACAAATATATAAAATTAATTTTTTAAAAGGATGGGCTCAAATTATAGAGTGAGGGAGTAAGAGGCAGCAAATTGTGGTGGTGGGGAGTGTTCTAGCAATAGAGTAAAATGAAAAATAAAATGTCTGAATTGCCAGAAGGAGAAAAAAAACAGCCTAAAGGCAATGTTGAAAGGAAACAAAAAAAACTAAAGCCTAAGAAACAAACATAACAAGATGACAAAAATCAAATTACAGCACTTAAGGTTAACAAGATGACAAAAATGCAGATGTATCACTTCTGACAGAAAAATGGACAGATAAGCCTCCCCTGCTAACACAAGTGTTAATTAGCCTCCCACTTAAATCCTTGATCCAGTCACTATGGGGCTATGTTCATCCCCCTGAGTGGAAACAGCAGAAGCCAAGGACTGCCTGGACCACTGCCAGGACTCCAATGGCCCTGTTCTCCCTTCCTCCTTGCTTGGCCATCTGTCCCCTTGTAACATTCTTCCCAGCCACAGCTTGGAACTCTCGTGGGGCTCAAGTTCTTGGAGAACAAAGCCAAAATAGGGGGAAGTCTAGAGTTGTTGCTTCTAGGCTCAAAGATAGCTTATGCTGATGCTCTGAAGTGATCCTCTTGTTCTTTTAGAATGCACTCCATCAGCCACCAAGACTTGGTATCATCAACAAGTGATACCCAGAAGTGAAGGTTTCTGTGCCAATACTGGTGGAGACAGTGGCAGTGGCGGAGAAGGTGGCAGTGATGGGGGCAGTGAAGGAGATGAAGGTTTCTGCACTGGTAAAGCAGACGGCATTTATAGCGATCCTGAAGACGACACCAAGTTCTACCAGTGTGCAGGAGGCAGGACCTTCTACTTCCAGTGTAACCAAGGTCTGGTGTTCGACCAAACCTGCACATGTTGTAACTGGCCTTCAATTTAAAATGTTGGAAAAACTCTACTTTGTTTCAGGTTTTCTCACACTGCATGTCAAATTCCATCTTCCAATACCCCATGTTGTCTATGTATTATATCAGTCTATCTGTCAATTTGGAAGCCCTACCTTACTAAAGCAGCATTATGATTAGGTTTTCCTCTGTTATAACCTAAAAAAACTATAAACACCTTGAACCAAATCCATACGTAAAATAAATATGACACTGCATGTTTTATTTTTTATAATCATCTGTATTTTTTCTTACGTACTTGTATTTATAGCTCAGCATTTCAAGTGACCCTGAAGGTTAATAGAAGCTATTTTTATTGAAATTAAAATTTTACTTTTTATCAAATCAGACTACTGTTTTAGAAAGGAGAGTTTCCTTCCCTGGCAAAAGCCTTGAAAGTGTGAACCAAACAACAGTGTGAAAAAATTCTCTCACTCTTGTCCACACCTCCAAAGAAGGGGCCCAAAACCCTGTGTCAGAAAAATAACAAATGCTAAATCACCAGCTCTGAAAAAAGCTACATTTGTATGGATCCAAAGGAAAAAAGAAAGGGAAGTGTGAGAGAGAGATGAGAAAGATTAATCTTGACTAATTTCAAGACATAAAAATACTTTTAACATGATAATAAAAATCTTTAAATCATCAGATTAAATGGAGTAAATGTTTTTAGATTGAGGTATCTAGGATTGTCTTAATATTTTAAGTTGATTTCCAGTGAACTTTCACTATTTTCTTCAGAAGATCTTGTCCCCTAAAGAATTAGGCCTTTCAGCATAATTTAGTAGGTTTCATCTTCCAGTGCCTCGTTCACCAGCTAACACTTACCATGAGATGGCCTTGAAGAATACAGCAGGCTAGTTTTCTGAGGCACTAGCAGCATCTCACTCTTTGTTATCCAGACACATGAAGTCTTGTCATCAGGCTCAGTAGGGGACTACCCTGGTAGTCTGGTGATGAAGAATCCACCTTGCAATGCAGGGCACACAGGTTCAATCCCTGGTAGGGGAACTAAGATCCATGTGAGTAACTCACATGTTATCCTGTGAGTAACATGCTGTGAGTAACTAAGCCTGTGTGCCACAACCACTGAGCCTGCATACTCTGGAGCCCATGTGCCACAACTAGAGAGGCCAAGTTCCACAACTACTGAAGCCTACAGTCTCTGGAGCCCACACGCTGTAACTACTGGGCTCACATGCCACAATTAGAGTGTCCATGCACCACAAAGAAAGATCCTGCATGACACAATGAAGACCCTCTGTGCCACAACCAGGACCCAACACAGCCAAATAAATAAATAAGAAGGCTGAATAGGCATAGAAGGACCTTCCCAATACAAGAAGCTAGACTACACTTAATGCCCATTCTGAAGAAACCATTCTTGAGTTGTTAAGGTTTGTGTTGGAAGTAAAAGGCCTGTATTCCAGGCAATGTCTGGGCTTCCCAGGTGGCTCAGTGGTAAAGAATCCACCTGCCAACATAGGAGATGCAGGTTCGATCCCTGGATGGGGAAGTTCACCTGGAGAAGGAAATGGCAACCCATTCCACTATTCTTGCCTGGAAAATTCCATGGACAGAGGATCCCAGTGGGCTACAGTCCATGAGACCGCAGAGTGGGAGTGCAACTGAGCAAATGAACACACACCAGGCAATGTCTAGATGAGTACTTTGAACATGGCTGTCACGACTTCTGACCTTGGCACACCTAGAGCAACTTGTGAGGCTTTAGGGTATGATTCAAACTGGAAGACAGGGCAGATCCAATCTACTAGGCTCCCTGGGAAGTCCTTCTCATACTGCAGTCCAGGGCCATGAAGCCAGTAGATGAGTCGATTCTGATTCCTGCTGCATCCCCAGCGCTTGCCACTCGGCCTGAGGCATGTTTGGAATTCAGTATGATGATGACTGACAGACTAAATAGATGATGTAATAGGAAAGGGGGTGGGGGGATTATTGGTTCTTTGAGTTTTACACGAACCTGAGAAAGGCAATCAAATCAACAAGCCACTCCAGTATTCTTGCCTGGGAAATCCCATGAACAGAGGAGCCTGGCTGGCTACAGTCCACAGAATCACAAACAGTCAGACTCAACTCAGCACAGCACAGAGAAAGGCAGTCAAATCAGGACCTTCCCACTCCATGGTGGGACACTTTGAAGCACTCTTAAAACATTTACTCTGCCTTTAAGTGTCCTCTGCATCCAAAAAGCCCCAAAACAAGGCCCAGCAAGCTGTTCAAAGCCTTGACATGAAGAGAACAATAAACTGTCTCCTATCACCAGGGTTAGAGGTGTGGGGGTTTAGTTGCTAAGTCATATCCAACTCTTGCAACCCCATGGACTGTAGCCTGCCAGGCTCCACTTTCCATGGGATTTCCCAGGCAAGAATACTAGAGTGGGTTGCCATTTCCTTCTCCAGAGGAGAGGATCTTCCAACTCAGGGACTGAACCCATAACTCCTGCATCACAAGCAGATTCTTCACGGATGAGCCATGAGGGAAGCCCCGGGCTAGTGGTAGAAAACATAAAACTTGTGGCTAGGAATTAGAGGGCGAGGACCCACAAGTATAATATTTCAGTCATGAAGCCACCCCGCTGAATACTCAGGAGGAACTCCTCTAGCCCTCCTACATGAATACACAACAAACCAGCACAAGGAGAAAGAGCCTTCTAAACTAGTCTTTACACTGGCATATGGTACTTATGAGGCCTTGCCCCTCCCTGTGCCCCATGCTGGCAGACAGGAGGGTCAGAGCAATGCAGAAAGACAAGAGCACCTCTGGGCTCTGCATTGCGCTGTCTGGAGGATCGGTGGCAGGAGGCGCACGTGAAGGGAGTCACAGCTTTTCAGTCATAGTACAGGCTTAGGTAGGCCAGACAGTTCCGATGCTTTCTGAAGTCTTTGTCTGTGGGCAGCTGCAATGAAAGAATACTATCTAGGTCAATATCAAATGAGAACCCACTGCCTCTGGTCCTCCTGGCTCTGTGAAATAGGCATGTATGTTATACCTGTTGTGGCCTAGCTGAACCTCAACCCCATAGTAACCTAGCCTCACTGAGTCTCTCAGCATTGCTCTATATATCTACTCTTTGTCATCTTACTCTGGAAATGTCATACTAGGAATTATTTTCTACTTGGGAAATTGTGAGGTATAGCTGGTAGGACTTCCCTGGTAGTAGAGTGGATAAGAATCCACCTGCCAATGCAGGGGACATGGGTTCCATCTCTAGTCTAGTAAGATTCTACTTGACATGAGCGTCTAAGCCCGAGCACCACAACTACTGAGCCCACACCCTAGAGCCCGCAGGTCACAACTGCTGAGCCCATGTGCTGCAGCTGCGGTAGCCTGCGTGTCTAGAGCCTGTGCTCTGCAGCAAGAGAAGCCATTGCAATAAGAAGCCTGAGCACTGCAAGGAAGAGGAGCCCCTGCTTGCCGCAACCAAAGAAAGCCTGCCCATGCGCAGCAATGAACACCTAGCACAGTGAAAAATACATAAATCATTATTTATTTTAAAACTATAGCTGGTAAACTTCTTGAAAAGAAAAATCATATGTTTAATTCTTGAATGTTACCCATAGGCCCTAACATAATGATGTTAATCCATTTGGCGTTTAATACATACTTGCAGAATTAATCCCAAGTTCCACTGGAGAATAAAGGGCACCTCTGGAATTATGATAGCTGACATGGACTGAGCATTTATTATGCTCAGTATGGCACTAAATACTTTTCTACAATATCTCAATCTTTACAACTTTATCAGATAGAGTCTATTATTATATGCATTTTAACACTAAGCACACTGATGCTTAGAAAAGTAAGATTATTAGACAAAATCACACAGCAAGCAAATATGGAAGTAGAATTTGGACCCAGGTAGTCTGTTCCTGAATGTTACCCATAGGCCCTAACATAATGATGTTAATCCATTTGGCGTTTAATACATACTTGCAGAATTAATCCCAAGTTCCACTGGAGAATAAAGGGCACCTCTGGAATTATGATAGCTGACATGGACTGAGCATTTATTATGCTCAGTATGGCACTAAATACTTTTCTACAATATCTCAATCTTTACAACTTTATCAGATAGAGTCTATTATTATATGCATTTTAACACTAAGCACACTGATGCTTAGAAAAGTAAGATTATTAGACAAAATCACACAGCAAGCAAATATGGAAGTAGAATTTGGACCCAGGTAGTCTGTTCCAAAAATCATGTTCTTGGCAGAATGATCCACAACCCTTGATAGGTGAAGGTGAAGGTGAAGTCGCTCAGTCGTGTCTGATTCTTTGCGACCCTGTGGACTGTAATGTACTAGGCTTCTCTGTCCATGGGATTCTCCAGGCAAGAATACTGGAGTGGATTGCCATTTCCTTCTCCAGCCCTTGATGATCTAAAACTAAGTGGTGTGATGGGAAGAGCAGAGGCTTAGAAGTCACCAGATTTAGGCTCTATTTGAGCAACTTCAACAAGCCACTTAATCCATCTGAGCCTCAGTTTCCTCCTCAGTTGCAGAGGATAATTATTTTGAACTTAACCACAGAAGAGTATTTGAGGACTAAATAAGAAAATGTGACTTCTGTTCCATCACACTCACTTTTAAAAATCTAGTGAAATTGGGTAACTCTCCAAAAAAAAAAAAAAAAATTCCCATATGTATATACACAAAATTGTGCAAGTAATTTCAGGGGAACAAGGACTTAACTGAAGCTTATTCACAGACTCCTGGTTAAGAATCACTGATACACATGGAAGTATTAGGTAAAGGACTCCACAGAAGTCCAATCGTATTACCTCAGCTCTCAGGGTTCTTTTCTGTAGACATGGAACCTGAGCCCAATCTGGAGATCCAAATTTCATTGGCCATCTGACTCTCTTGGGTGGCTTTATCTCTGGGTTGTACGTGGTAGGACTAGAAAAAATACAGAACATCATGTGTAATGAGTTAGTGATCATACATAACCTTCCACCCCTAATCTAGAGTCCAACCCTTTGGAAAAAGGCAGTCAACTGATTCACATACAATTCCTTTGCCTGTTGAAGTATTTCTAACTAAGTTTCAGTGTTCAAGATATCTAGTCTTGACAAAGTAAAAACTCAACTCTAGTTTAAAATATTTCTGGAAGTTCAGTCTCCTTAGCTGAGAGATCAAAAGATCCTAGAAATGGTGGATGATAAAGTTAATACAGTGATGCGTAAGTACTGCTCATGATGTAAAACTGAGGAGGAAAGAAAAGTGCTAATTAAAAGTATCAACGATCTGGGGTCAATAAAGTAGAACCATATAAAATTTCTTGACAATGGGATTATTTAACTATAGCCTTTATTCATAACATTCTTTTGGTATAGACACTTTGCTGTGGAAATAACATGTAGAGTGGACATAAGAATCAAGATTCAATATCTCTATTCCTTACTACAACCTTGGAAAAGTTAGACTCACTCTCTGATCTTTGAAATTCTCACCAGTAAAAAAAAAGACCTTGACCCCATGCCCGACCATTCCACACATTCTCAACGGCTTCCTAAAGCACAGAGACTGCCACCCTTGGTCAGTGGCCCCTGTGCTACAGCCACCACCACCCCCACCTTCCCCACCCCATACTCACTTCCTCTTTGCCCACGATACTGTAGCCACACTAACCTTCTTTCTTTTTTTCTGCACACCAATTTCCTTCCCAATAACAGCCTTTGTACTTGAAGTTCCTTCTGCCTGGGAAACTCCGGGCCTAGATTTTCACAGGGCCAGCTCATTCTTGTCATAATGATTTCAGACCAAGTGTCATTTCCGTAAAAGATCTATCTTGACAATCTTTGCCAAAGTATATAGATTTTAGTCCACTGCTCTGTATCATATCATCATCTTGTTTGGTTTCATTCAGCACACCACCAGGTCACCTTACTTCCTAGTGTGTCTATGACAGCCCCAGCTAATGGCTACTGTCTTGGTATAATTATTAATAAGACCCCATTTCAAGTCTCAGAAGTGTCATGTGCTGACTAATAAATACATAGTCACTCTCTTTGTTACTATTGATATTTTCTTGTTTGTTTGCTTCTCATCTGTCTGGACTCTAGAATGTAAGCTCCAAGAAATCAGGAATCTTGCATGATGGGTTTAATGCAAAATCTTTGGAACCCACAAAACTGCTTGGCCTTTTATAAATATTCATTGAATAAACCACTACACTCTACCACTCTATAATTTCTAGAGATCTAGAAGGCAAGAGGTTGAATCTTTAAAGCTAGATGGTTTCTTATTTAGAGGGCATGGTTGGGATGAAACCCCTTTTTGTACTTCCTTTCCTATTGCTCTTTGTTGAAGTGCAGCAGAAAAAGGGGCACATACCCAGGATAATAAGAGTCCTTTGAGTATGTCCGAAAGCGAGGCAACAAGACATTAAATGGAGCAAAATTTGGTTTGTGTGTTTGCTCTCGAACATTGACTGTCTGGTACATGCCTGGGTAAGGTGTCATATCCTGTTTCCAAGAAAAAGATCAATATGTTAGAGGGTGATATATACATGTAAAGCCTTTTAATTAGAAAAAACAAAATTATCCTCTCCCTGTCATGTATCATCTATGGTTTAACTACCTCAGTCTATAGAAATGGCCTACAGTAGGTAGAAAACCAAGATAAGCGTATGGTTTAGCTACGTAAAGGTACCTAATGCTTAGGCTATAGAAACAAACCTATGAGGGTAGAGAGCCATGGTAACTTGTTACAGTTACTATCCCCATCATCCCACCATCCCACTCAGATTCTTCTGGAGCCAGTATCCCTCTTCCTGAGCTTAAATGTCAAGAAAAAGTCCAACAAGAGATTAACAGAAGATAATTAAGACTTGAAATCTAGTTACACAAAAGAATGCAGAAGTTGGAATTGGGTTTTTAAGTGATAAGATATCATATATTACATATAATTATATGATGTGTATAAACAAAGCTTCTAGTATTTTACAAGCAAGTGTCTCAGGGCTAAAACCTTGCTTTGGTGTTATTTCTTCTTAGAATTATTTTATACTCTCCCGGATACTCACATACACATTTGCCATGTTAACATCCATGCTTTTAAGATAGGGTTTTTAGTGGCTTTTGCCCAAAAGACTTTTTTGGCTTGAATTTTGGGCATATTCTTTAGGTAGCCTCCAGCTATGCTCCCCAATGCAAAGACATTCAGCAACATGGATCACAGTGAAATCTAAGCACATTCAGTCATGTCTAACCTTGCTAACTGGCTTAAACCTCATGGCTGTTCTGGCGCCAAGAGTGTATCCTTTTTTACTGGTCGGGATCTTAGAGAGATTGTACGCCAAGCCATACTTCTTCAGGTGTTATGTAGAAAACAAAGAAAAAACACATATAGAGAACATTATAGTTATTAAAACAGTCTGAACTTAAAGTATTCCTGAATATTCTCTGTCAAAGTTGCTCTTGCTTTCTTGATTCTTCTGAATCATGACCATACAATTACATAAGTAACACAAACAGTTGCATTCCCACAAAGGAATGTGGCTAGATAGGTAGAGAGAATGCCATTTCTATATATTCCAGTGAATCCAGTTTTCTGGGTCCCTCAGAGCTGAATCTGCTCTAATTCAACTATCAGTATGATTATACAATTAAATAAACTACCTATCAGCACAACCACAGTCCAGGTTTGGACTAAGAGGAGATACTGAGTCACCGGTCTTTGTGACTGTGAATAGTGAAGGAACAATACTGGGAAGTGCATGAGGCCCAGGCTTGCATTTGGTGGGGAAGGCAAAGGGGAACAGTGGCCCTTTACTCTCTGATTGTAGAGGACCAGGGCACTTTCTCATGTTGGGACCCTGATGGTCACAAATCCCACAGGGCTTTTATTCGGGAAAACTTGGGTTTCCTTAGATAATGGTCTGGGAACTGAGACCCATCTAAGGGAAGGTGAATACTCACATCTTCTTCTATGTAACATCCAGGCCCTCTGTTGGGGGCTCCTCTAATAGGGGGAAATTTGTTTCCCAACAAGCTTGGGGGACGGATGTGAGGAAAGATCTTCCTATGTTGACATGTCCAAAGGAGTAGTTAAGCAGCGGCTCTGCAGATAGAGAAAGAAGAGAAACTTCACATGAGGAAAGGCCCCTTGATCTAAGTGAGAGCTTCAGGGCTAGTGAGGGGTGGGCCACGGGACAGAGCTCTTAAGGGCAGACCCTTAAGAAAAACCCATGTAGAGGGAAGCTCAAATCTATGTAAGAAGATGACCTGCATTTTCCCCTCCCTTTGCCCTTCTTTCCCAGCCTTCCTACTCTTCCTCCTGCCTCCACTGTAGACTCCCCTACTACATACAGCCCTCCTCACCTGCTTTAAGGAAGCACATCTCAGGAGCTCCACCAGGCCCGGCGTTTGTGTACTGCGTTTCCCAAGAAACAGAGGCGGGGCCAGGCAGCCCCAGCCGCCCAGCTCCCGCAGAGGAGTGGCTCCGAGCCAGCCTACTCAGCTACTCAGCCCTGGGGATTCCCGCGGAGCCGCTTTGGGGCAGGAACCGCGCCTCCCAGGCCAGGAATCCAGGGGAGTGAGAACTCTGAGGCTGGGCAGGAGGTAGGGGGTTTGCTAGATCCAAGCTGTAGGCTGAAGAGCTTTGAAAGCTGGGCCACTGGAAAATGCACTACTGAGGAAGGACGGACTCCTCCACGTGCAGGATACCCTGAAATCCAGGCTGCCAGGATCAGGAATGTAGAAAAACACAGCCTCTGCAGTGAAGATCTATGGAGGTGGGTTTCCTGGGCAATGCCCAGAAGAGGGAAGTTGGGAACCTAATGGAGCCTAGATAGTTCCGTATTAGGCCTGTTTTAGACCCATTTTTCCTTTTCTTCAAGGCATTCCCATCAAGTTACCCCCTTATACCCTTAAGAGGGGCTCAAGTCTATAAAAGGTCTCCTTAAGCAGAACAGTAAGAGCACAATGGAATAAAAGAAGTGCTTAAATTTGGAGGCAGTTACTTAATGTTCAGGACTTGCCTGGTGGCTCAGACGGTAAAGCGTCTGTCTACAATGTGGGAGACCTGGGTTTGATCCCTGGGTCAGGAAGATTCCCTGGAGAAGGAAGTGGCAACCCACTCCAGTACTCTTGCCTGGAAAACCCCATGGACAGCAGAGCTTGGTGCAGGCCACTGTCCATGGGGTCGCAAAAAGTCGGGCAAGACTGGGCGACTTCACTTTCACTTTTCACTTTCACTTAATGTTTAAGTCCCAGGTTCCTCATCTCTAAATTCCGTTCGTTTCGTTCCGTTCCATTCAGTCGCTCAGTCGTGTCCGACTTTTGGCGACCCCATGAATCGCAGCACGCCAGGCCTCCCTGTCCATCACCAACTCCCAGAGTTCACTCAGACTCACGTCCATTGAGTCCATGATGCCATCCAGCCATCTCATCCATGGTCGTCCCCTTCTCCTCCTGCCCCCAAACCCTCCCAGCATCAGGGTCTTTTCCAATGAGTCAGCTCTTCGCATGGGTGGCCAAAGTACTGGAGCTTCAGCTAAAGCATCATTCCTTCCAAAGAAATCCCAGGGTTGATCTCCTTCAGAATGGACTGGTTGGATCTCCTTGCAGTCCAAGGGACTCTCAAGAGTCTTCTCCAACACCACAGTTCAAAAGCATCAATTCTTCGGCACTCAGCCTTCTTCACAGTCCAACTCTCACATCCATACATGACCACAGGAAAAACCATAGCCTTGACTAGACGGACCTTAGTCGGCAAAGTAATGTCTCTGCTTTTGAATATACTATCTAGGTTGGTCATAACTTTTCTTCCAAGGAGTAAGCG
>SJXQ01004550.1:12293-65946 GCA_006408695.1 Aepyceros melampus
CTGAAGAAGGCTTTCTTATCTCTTCTTGCTATTCTTTGGAACTCTGCATTCAGATGCTTATATCTTTCCTTTTCTCCTTTGCTTTTCACCTCTCTTCTTTTCACAGCTATTTGTAAGGCCTCCCCAGACAGCCATTTTGCTTTTTTGCATTTCTTTGCCATGGGGATGGTCTTGATCCCTGTCTCCTGTACAATGTCACGAACCTCATTCCATAGTTCATCAGGCACTCTATCTATCAGATCTAGACCCTTAAATCTATTTCTCACTTCCACTGTATAATCATAAGGGATTTGATTTAGGTCATACCTGAATGGTCTAGTGGTGTTGCCCACTTTCTTCAATTTAAGTCTGAATTTGGCAATAAGGAGTTCATGATCTGAGCCACAGTAATTCCTTTTTATAGGGTTGTTGAGAGGGTTAAGATAACAGGATTAAAGAGGGTCATTGCCTAGTGCTTGGTAGGTCACAATAGTGAAAGTGAAAGTGAAGTCGCCCAGTTGTGCCCGACTCTTTGCGACCCCATGGACAGTGGCCTGCACCAAGCTCTGCCGTCCATGGGGTTTTCCAGGCAAGAGTACTGGAGTGGGTTGCCACTTCCTTCTCCAGGGAATCTTCCTGACCCAGGGATCAAACCCAGGTCTCCCACATTGTAGACAGACGCTTTACCGTCTGAGCCACTACAATAGGAGAGGTTTTTATTACTGCAACAGTATCTAGCCAGCTTAGGAGTACTCCCACCCTAACCTAAGAAGAAATATCAGGGCGTATAATGACTTCTTTACCTTTGTCCTAGATATTAACCCTAACTTGTTCTCATTTGATTTTAGGATAACTTTCAGAGTTGGCAAGTGTGGCAGGCAACAGAAAGCACACTGTGATAGTGTTATTGATACATTCTGTCTTTGGCTTCTAAGAATGATCTTGGGATCCACACATACCCAGGGTTAGCACTGTCTACAGGCATGATTTTATAGCTCTAATGCAGGTTCCAAGAGAAGTGATCCTGAGTCCTAGAGGATATTTTGGAAACTTAGAGAAGTCTTCTGGGCTTCCCAGGTGATACTAGTGGTAAAGACCCCGCCTGCCAATGCAGGAGACATAAGAGACATGGGCTCGATCCCTGGATTGAGAAGATCCCCTGGAGGAGGGCACGGCAACTCACTCCAGTATCCTTGCCTAGAGAATCCCATGGACAGAGGAGTCTGGTGGACTACAGTCCATAGAGTTTGCCAAGAGTCGGACATGACTGAAATGACAGCAGAGAAGCCTTTTGCTTGTTAAAAATTATTGAGGCGATGCTCCTAGTCAGTGGACCAGGAAGGCTGGATACCTGTAGCTCATTGTGCAATTGCACAGTGAACGTGTCAAGTCCTATATAACAAACACTCCAAAGTCTTCCTGGCCTCTACGAAAAAAAAATTATATTTGACATATATACAAAAAAAGACAGGTTTTTTTTTTTTTTTTTTTAAAGAAGTAATGCAAAAAGCCCGGTAATATAGGAGAAGGTCTTAAGAGAAACAAAACTTAACTGGAATAACAATATGATCTCAACATTATTGAACAATTTGCTTCAAGTCTCCTTTCTACTCAAAATATAATTGCGGTAACAATGATGGTAAACAAAATGTAAAGAGATATAGTATTAATTTGATTATTTTCACTGTCTTTAGGAATATTAATATTTGTAGTACCCACAGTGTTTTTTGGAAATTAGTGTTTACATTATTAGTAACATGAAACAGATCTTACAAAGTATTTTGAAATTATGACAACATATTCTTCTTTAGTATGTTGGTTTGCTTCAGACTAATTCTCCAGCTGAGAAGAGATAGAAATACCAGATAAAACATACATATTTCAAGATATCAGAGATATAGCAAAGAAAAAAGAATCTGAAGGGCCAAGACCCTGGAGAGAGGGCAGCCCAAAATGGTGAGCCCAACAGTTGGTGCTGTCATTCCCTTTGAACATTCACTAATTAAAAATCTCACTGAGAAGCAGAGAATTTGAGCAAAACTTTGATCAAACAGTCTCTAAAAACGGGGAGCAAAAGTTAGGCTGACCATGGCAGAGGAGAGACTGGAAAACACCCTGAACTTTTAGTTGGGAGTCTAAAGAGATACAACTCAGCTATAAAAGTAAAATAGAGTAGCTCTCAAAAAAAAAAAAAAACCTGAAATTTAGTTTTGTATCAACTCTAGTCCCCAGCTCTATTTCTACCCTTATTGCATACCCAAAACAAAAGCAAATCATCTTATACAATAGCATTATTTGAGCCCCAAATAATTTGTATAGTTTTTAAGCAAAATGTTCAGCATTCAATATAAAGCAACCTCTTATACCAAACAAAACAAAACAAAACACCTAAGCAGACATAAACCAAAAGGAATCCAGTGATTAGAGTATCAAGAGTGGACTTTAACTGTACTTGGCTTCAGGTTTTACAAGAAGGCTAAAGACTGCAGCATGAACATAGGAAACAAAAGAGAGCAAGGAAATTTGTGATTATGAAGCAGATTCTTGGCTTCTCAGGTAAGAGGCTGAAAGAAAAATATAGATTACACTCTAAAAACAAGGTCAATAAAGACTACAGTGTACTTAGGGAAAGAGAAAATTTCCCCCATCAATCTTTATGTTTATGTTACTAATATAACACACAAGAGTTCCACATACATCTAGACTGATGCAAATTTATCAACTTTTCATTAAAGCCAATCCAGACACAGTACAAAGATAGACTGTATTTTATGTATATTTCCTGTATTACTAATCGTGTGATGGTAAAACTGAGAAACAGAATTTCAGGTAGCTCTAAGGATTGTTAAGAATCATTAAATCTTTAAATAATGGATTTTTTTGAATGATGATCATGTGCAAATGAAACTTTGCAGGTGACTACTTGGAACAGAATAATAAACAAAATTTTATATGTAGCCACTTTTGATGAAGACTTTTTAAAGAATTCAGCAGGTCCTGTCATGTACATTTCTAACTATGATGATAGCATCAAAGGACGCCTGATGCTTATGGAGACTGTTACAGACTTAAGAGTTTGTTATCTGCTTTCCTCATTTGACTATGTATGAGGCCATTGTATTAATAAGAATTACAATTCTAGGAAACTACTTCCTCTGTTGAAGTGGTCTAATTGAATGGGGATAAGTAATTCAACATTTATATAATGTTTTAAATATATTTTGTCTCATTTTAAAACATAATGGATTTAATGGTATTCTATCAATTCAGCAAATGGTAAAGGTGATAATTACATTTAAGAAACTAAATGAAAAGGTGGAGAATTTTAGAAACAGTAAGAAAAAAGTAAATAAAAAATGTGGAAATAAAAAGTGCCATCACCAAAAGTAAGATATGAATACATGGGGAACAGAAGATATAAAAGTTGAAAAAAAATTAATGAAATGAGAAATGAATCAGAAAAATGTATACAGACCGAAGCTTGAAGAGGCAAGGATAGAAAACACAGAGGCAGAGGAGAAACAGTGACAAGTTCTAACACACATGGATTTGAAGTTCCACAAGGAATGGAGAGGAAGAGAATGTGGCAGCTGCCAGAGCTGAAGAGATAATGGCTGAGAATATTTCAGAACTGATGAAAAACATTTAACCAGAATTTAACAAATGCTATAGTCTAAAGCAAGATAAATACAAAGAAAATTTCATTTGGTCATATCATAGTGAAACGTATGAAAAAGAGAGAAAAATTTGAGATTGGCTAGATAGAAAAGATAGGTTACTTTTAAGGAAGCAACAAAAAGCCTGGAGGATGAATCCTTAAGAGAAACAAGGGAAACTAGAAAACAATGGAATAGTATCTTTAAGTGCTAAAGAAATAACAGTAAAAAGGATGGAATACATATTCCATATGAAGACTTACAAAACCAAAGTTAACATATGTGTACCAAGGATATGAGGGACATAGAAACACTGAGTAATTACTTCAGATTGAGGTATACTGATGAACACAATGTAATAAAACATTTAATCCTGGGTAGGATCCTGGATGAGATAGGAAAGATATGTTGTTGGGACAACAAATTTGAATAGAGTGTGTGGATTTTCATGTTGATGTGTGGCAAAACCAATACAATATTGTAAAGTAAAATAATAATAATAATAAAGAGGACAAAAAAAAATAGTGTATCAATCTGATTTTCAAATTGAAAGAGCTGTTCTGATCATGATTTATGAGAATCTCAGGGAGGGTAACAGTAGAGTTTTTAGAGGGGATGGGAAATCATTGCAGAAAAAAAGATTATATATATATATATATATATGGAAAGAAATAGAAGCAAAATTTAACAACTGAGGAATTTGGGTGAATGGGGCTGAGGGAATTCTTTGAAGCTTTTCTTTAGATTTGAAACTTTCAAAATAATAATTAAAAATATGTATGTATAATTATGGGTGAGAAAGTAAGCCAAGATATGAAAGAAAATAAAGCAAGTAAAGGTGTTAGCTGCTCGGTTGTGTCTGAGTCTTTGCGACCCCACGGACTCTAGCCCACTAGGTTACTGTCTATGGAATTCTCCAGGCAAGAATATCAAAGTGGGTTGCCAGTCTGCAATGTACAATAAAATATCCACTACCCATATGTAACTACTGAGCACTTGAAATGTGGTTAGTCCAAATTGAGATGTATGTAAGTATAAAATGCACACTAGATTTTAAAAGCTTAGAATGAAAACAAAGTGAACAAACTATGATTTAAGTGTTATATTGGTTATCTGTTGAAATGATAATAGTTAGATATATTTGGTCAAATAAACATACATTTAAGTTAACTTCATATTCTACTTTTTGCTCTTTTAAATGTAACTGTTAGAAAATTTAAACACATTGTTTGAATTGTATTTCCACTGGATAATGCTGATCTCTAGAAATAAAAGCACTTACAGATCAATAAGGAACAACAACCTAATTTTTTTAAATTGGTAAAATGCTTGAATGCACACTATAGACAAAAAGAATATCTAAATGACTAGTAAACATATTAAAAACTGCTCAATATCAACAGTCAAAAAGGAAATGCAAATTAAAACCACAATGACATACCCACCTGATAGCTAAAATTATAAAGATGGAGAAGAGTGCTAAGGATGTGAAATAGCTAAAAACCTTAAGACACTTTTAGTATAAGTATAAATTGATACATTCACTTTGAAAATTAGATAGTATTTACTGAAGCTGAACATAGACATCTCTGTGATCTAATAATTTCTACTCCTTAGTGTGTTCTCAGCAGAAATGCATACAGTTGTGTTCCAAAGACATTACAAGAACATTAAAAGCAACATTACCAATAATACTCCCCAAACTAGAACAACTGAATGTCCGTTAACATTAGAATGGAAAAATATGTTGTGCTATACTCATGTAAATTAACACTATACAGGAATGAAAATGAATAAAATCCTGCACATTTAATAATGTAGATTAATCTCACAGAGTTGAATGAAATATTCAGACATGAATATTTACACACTGTATGAGCAAATTTACATGATGTTCAAAAATAGGCAAAGCTAATCTATATGTTAGAAGTCAAGATAGCTTTGTAAAAGAAAGTGGAAGGAATAACTAACAGGGAACTTGAGGAACACTTGAGTGAAAGCAATGCTCCATTTCTTGTTTAATTGAGGTATAGTAGATTTATAATATTGGTTTAATGTGTACTGCATAGATTCAGTTTTATTGATTATATACCATTTATAGTTATTATAAAATGACTACATTCCCTGTGCTGTATGACATATATTTGTATCTTATTAATTTTATACTTAGTAATTTGTATCTCCCAATCCCCTACCCCTATTTTACCCCACTCTCTTCCCTCTCCCCACCAGTAACCACTAGTTTGTTCTCTGTATCTCAGTCTCTCTTTTTTTGTTATTTCATTATTTTATGTTTTAGATTCCACATCTAAGTGATGTCATACAGTAATTGTCTTTCTGTATCTGACTTATTTCACTTAATATAATACCCCCTCATCTCCATCTATGTTGTTGCAAATAGCAACATTTTGTTATTTTTCATAGCTGCTTAGTATTGCTTCCATACCTTGGCTATTATAAATAATGCTGCTATGAACATTGGGGTGCATGTGTCTTTTCGAACTAGTGTTTTTGTTTTCTTTGACTGTATACCCAGAAGTGGATTTGCTGGATCATATGGCAGCAAGTGACTAACCTAAAATTGGCATTTAACAAATATTAAAGCATTTTCAACCTACTACCCCCATGCCAGGGCTATATCTAACTCCAAGGGTACCTTTGTGCAAATTTTTTAATGGTGCCCTTTTATCTGGACGGGTGTCAGCCCCAGCTAAGGTTCATGACTTGTCGAGTGGAGCACTGACCCTGTCCCCACTGGGATCAAGGTTCCCATGGCTTTCCAATTAGACTCCAATACTGAAGGAATGAATTTACATATATGTGCCAGAGTTCAAGAATATGATTACCATGATCAAAGTCCCAAAGGAATGCTGGGTGATCTGTAGCATAATGTTGTTTTCCTTCAAGCTCCTGGATAGGACAGATGGCATGGCCTTTGAAAATCTCCGAGAAGCTCCGGACCATAACTCTTCCTTATAGGGACTTTCAAAAACCCTGGCTCTCTCATGTATTGATTCCATTAGTGACAAATTTTATAAGTGGACTTTAACCAAGACTTTGGACAATGTAACTTAGACTGGCTGCTAAGCAACAGCCCCACCCTTGAAGTCACCTCTTCAAGCCATTGTGACAGTGCTTTCTACAAGGCAACATTATGGTGTAGAGGAAGCCAGAAAGGCCCAATTCTGAAAATAAACTCTGCCATTTATTATAACTTCATCATCTTGGACAAGTTTTCCCTCAATTTCTTTACCTGTAACACCAGGACAATATTCACCATGCAGGAGATAACCTATATAAAGTGCCCAGTCCAGTGCTTGGCTTAACTTGTTCACCATCTCCCTTCCTGTCCTCATTGATTTATTCATTCAATAGGTACTTACTAAACCCTTATAATATGCTCTAGGCATTGGGAATATAGCCATGATTGGAGGCTCACAGAGGTTAATCCTTATTGACCTTAATTCTAGCAGGGGAGGCAATAAAAATGATAAACACATAAAATGCATGTGATATCAGGTATTGATAAGAAAAACAGAAGAATCAGACGGAAGAAGGGAAAAGGGAATTTCATGGCCAGGAATAGTGAAAGGTAGCTTTGAGGAAAGGCCTACAGGCAGTGAGGTAGAAAGTCAAATGGAAATCTCAGGAAAGAATATTTCAAAATATTGTGCAAAAACCCTGAAGCAATAACAAGCCTGGACTATTGGAGAAACAGCACAGATGTCAACATAGTTGAAGTAGAGGGAATAAGAAGAATCAAAGGAAGTGAGATTAGAGTGGTCATGGGTGCTGGGTTCTGCCTGTCCTCTTCTTGCACATAATAGTATACAGTAAACATTAATTTGAATGACTAATTAATAGGTAAATGTAGCACAAATATAGGGGGCAACCAATTTTTTAGGTTGCCATGATTTTTGCATTCTAGAAATGGTGACAGGATTAATCTTTGCAGGAAAATAGTGGCAGAAAAAGCATTAGTCTAGGAAACCACTTTGATCTAGCTAGTAGCCATTTTATTGTTCAAAAATGCTTTTCCTCAAATTCAGCAGTATTTTTCATGCTCTTCCTCAAAAACGTCAATTTTCATTCCAATCCTAAAGAAAGGCAGTGCCAAAAACTATTCAAACTACCACACAATTGCACTCATCTCACACACTGGCAAAGTAATTCTCAAAATTCTCCAAGCAAGGCTTCAATAGTATTTGAACTGTGAATCCAGATGTTCAAGCTGGATTTAGAAAAGGCAGAGGAACCAGAGGTCAAATTGCCAACATTCATTGGATCATCAAAAAAGCAAGAGAGTTCCAGAAGAACATCTACTTCTGCTTTATTGATTACCCCAAAGCCTTTGACTGTGTAGATCACAACAAACTGTGGGAAATTCTTAAAAAGATGGGAATACCAGACCACCTTACCTGCCTCCTGAGAAATCTGTATGCAGGCCAAGAGGTAACAGTTAGAACCAGACATGGAACAACAGACGAGTTCCAAATTGGGAAAGGAGTACATCAAGGATGTATATTGTCACCTTGCTTATTTAACTTATATGCAAGGTGCATCATGCGAAATGCCAGGCTGGATGAAGCACAAGATGGAATCAAGATTTCTGGGAGAAATATCAACAACCTCAGATATGCAGATGACACCATCCTTATGACAGAAAGTGAAGAGGAATGAAAGAGCCTCTTGATGAAAGTGAAAGAGGAGAGTGAAAAAGCTGGCTTAAAATTCAACATTCAAAAAATGAAGATCATGGCATCCAGTCCCATCACTTCATGGAAAACAGATGGGGAAGTAATGGAAACAGTGACAGGCTTTATTTTCTTGAGCTCTCAGACATGGAACAACAGACGAGTTCCAAATTGGGAAAGGAGTACATCAAGGATGTATATTGTCACCTTGCTTATTTAACTTATATGCAAGGTGCATCATGCGAAATGCCAGGCTGGATGAAGCACAAGATGGAATCAAGATTTCTGGGAGAAATATCAACAACCTCAGATATGCAGATGACACCATCCTTATGACAGAAAGTGAAGAGGAATGAAAGAGCCTCTTGATGAAAGTGAAAGAGGAGAGTGAAAAAGCTGGCTTAAAATTCAACATTCAAAAAATGAAGATCATGGCATCCAGTCCCATCACTTCATGGAAAACAGATGGGGAAGTAATGGAAACAGTGACAGGCTTTATTTTCTTGAGCTCCAAAATCACTGCAGACGGTGCCTGCAGCCATGAAATTAAAAGACGCTTGCTTGCTCCTGGGAAGAAAAGCTATAATCAACCTAAGTAAGTAAAGTAAAGTCACTCAGTCGTGTCCGACTCTTTGTGACCCCATGGACTGCAGCCCACCAGGCTCCTCAGTCCATGAGATTCTCCAAGCAAGAATACTGGAGTGGGTTGCCATTTCCTTCTCCAGGGGATCTTCCCGACCCAGGGATCGAACCCGGGTCTCCCGCATTGGAGGCAGATGCTTTAACCTCTGAGCCACCAGGGAAGTCCTATAATCAACCTAGACTGCACATTAAAAAGTAGAGACATTACTTTGCTGACAAAGGTCCATAGAGTCAAACTATGGTTTTACCAGTAGTCATGTATGGATGTGAGAGTTAGACTCTAAAGAAAACTGGCACTGAAGAATTGATGTTTTAGAACTGTGGTGTTGGAGAAGACTCTTGAGAGTCCCTTGGACTGCAAGGAGGTCAAACTAGTCAATCCTAAAGGAAATCAGTCCTGAATACTCATTGGAAGGATTGATGCTGAAGCTGAAACTCCAATACTCTAGCCCCCTGATGCGAAGAGCTGACTCATTGGGAAAAACCCTGATGCTGGGAAATATTGAAGGCAGGAGGAGAAGGGGATGACAGAGGATGAGACAGTTGGATGGCATCCCTGACTCAATGGACATGAGCTTGAGCAAGCTTGGGGAGTTGATGATGGACAGGGAAGCCTGGTGTGCTGCAGTTCATGGGGTCACAAAGAGTCAGACACGACTGAGCAACTAAACTGAACTGAACTTCATGCTCTTCACCAAGTCTAGTGCTCCACATCGTCACATCTCCTCCTCAGTATTATAGGAAACTCCTTCCAAAAAGACTCCCCAAATTTCCTGTGTTCTCTTTTGCTGTTGTTCAGTTGCTAAGTTGTGTCTGACTCTTTGCAGCCCCACAGAGTGCAACAAGCCATGCTCTTCTGTCCTCCACTATCTCCCAGAGTTTGCTCAATTTCATGTCCTTTGGGTCAGTGATGCTATCTAACCATCTCATCCTCTGCTGCCTCTTTCTCCTTTTGCCTTCAATCTTTAGCATCAGGGTCTTTTCCAATGAGTCAGCTCTTCTCATCAGGTGGAGAATGTATTGGAGCCTCAACTTCAGCATCAGTCCTTCCAATGAATATTCAGAGTTGATTTCCTTTAGGATTGACTGATTTGATTTCCTTGTAGTCCAAGTGGCTCACAAGAGTCTTCTCCAACATACCACACTTTGAAAGCATCAGTTCTTCTGCACTCAGCCTTTGTGATCCATCTCTCACATCTGTATGTGACTATTGGAAAAACCATAGCTTTGACTATACAGACTATTGTCGACAAAGTGATGTCTCCGCTTTTGAATATGCTGTCTAGGTTTATCATAGCTTTCCTTCCCAGAAGCAGCATCTTTTAATTTCATGGCTGTAGTCACCATCTAAAGTGGTTTTGGAGCCCAAGAAAAGAAAATCTGTGACTATGTCCACTTTTTCCCTTTTAATTTGCCATTACATGATGGGACTGGATGCCATGATCTTAGTGTTTTGAATGTTGAGTTTTAAGTCATCTGTTTTACTCTCCTCTTTCAGTCTCATCAAGAGGCTCTTCAATTTCTGTCATTAGTGTGGTGTCATCTGCATATCTGAGATTGTTGATATTTTTCCTAGCAATCTTGATTTCAGCTTGTGATTCATCCAGTCCAGCATTTTGCATGATGTACTCTGCATATAAGTTAAATAAGCAGAGTGACAATGCATAGCCTTTTCGTACTCCTCTCGGAATTTTGAGCCAGTCTATTATTCCATATCAGGTTCTGTTTTACTCCAGGCTTTGTCATTCTTTGGCTGGAAATGTAATTACATTAATAACCCAATTTTACTGGCTCTTGTCTTTACTTGCTCATTGAGGACACTAGTCCCTCATATCAATGTCTTCAATCTCCAAGGTATGTCATACAAGTGTTGAGCTATGATCATCATGAGTGCTGTTTTTCCATGTTCTATAATCCTATCTCAGCTCCATTTAGATCATGATATAACCTTCAAATTACTTTACAGTTCACTTACAATAAAATCCAAACTTTTAACCATGTTTCAATACCTCGCATGATCTGACCCTTCCCTAGTTGTTTCCTGGCAACGCTGGTCTCCTTTTTTTTTTTTTTTTACTGAAGTGACATTGGTTTATAACATTATGTAAGTTTCATGTGTATGACTTTATTGTTTGACATCTGTGTATACTTCTGCATCACCCCCCCCACCAAAAGTCTTATTTCCATTCATCATCTCACGCTTGACCCTTTCTACCCATTTTTTCCTCCCTTTCCTGCTCTTCCCCTCTGATAGCCACCAATTTTCTCTCTTGTGTGTATGTGTTTTGATTTTTATATCCATGATGAGTGAAATCATACAACATTTGTCTTTCTCCACTTATTTCTTTCACATGGAATGATATGTTTAGGTTTCATTCATATTGTCACAAATGGCAAGATTTCATTTTTGCGTAATGGCTGAGTATGATTTCATTGCATACACATACCATACCTTCTTTATCCATTCATCTGTCAGTGGTCACTCAGATTGTTTCCACATCTTGGCTATTGTAAATAGTGCTGCAGGGAACATATGGGTGCATGTATCTTTTCAAGTTATGTTTTCATATTCTTCAGATAACTACCCCAAAGCAGAACAGCTGAGTCTCCCAGAGGCAGCATATAATTGGATCTTGTTTTTAATACATCCAGCCACTCTGTGTCTTAATTGGTGAACTTAATTCACCTGTATTTAAGATGATCACTGCCAAGTAAGGGCATAGTACTGCCATTTAATCTTTTGTTTACTGGTTGCTCTGTATCTCCATTGTTTCTTTTCCCTTGTGTTTCTGTCTGCCATTTTAGTTTGATAGTTTTCTATGATGTTTTTCTCAGTTTCCTCTTTTCTTACATTTTGTTTCTCTGCTCTGTATGCTTTATGGTTATCATGAGGTTTGTATAAAACATATCATAATTTTATACAAGGTAAAATAGTCCTTTTTCTGTTAATAGCAATTTATTTGCCTGTATAGATTCTGTCCTTTTCCTCTTCCCCTCTTATGTTTTCGTTGTCTGAAATTAACCCTTTTTAAGTTGTGAGTTCATTACCAAATTAAAGTAGGTATAGTAATTTTACTGCTTTTTCCCTTTAACCTTTACTCAGTAACTGTTTAATAGTCTGTTCTGAAGTTGAAATTTTCTGATTCCATTTGCCACTTTACTCAAAGTTTTGAATGCTTTTGCCTTTTTGTTTGAGTTAAAAGAGTTGTTCTCAACATCTCTTGTAAGGCAAGTTTAGTGATGATGAACTGGAGTGTCTCATATCACCATGATATTGATGTCATCCCTGATCCTTTTTCCAACATTCATCTCCACATACACCTGAAGAACTTTGTACTTGGTGCATCTCTGTCCGAAATCACTTTTCCCAGATCTCAAAACAATTGGTTCTCCTGTAATATCAAGGCTCATCTCATATGGGATCTCTCCAGAGAGGCCTTCCTGGACTGCTCAAACTAAAGTTGGCTCTTCCCTTGGTCACTTTTTATTACTGTTTCATTTTCCTCTTTTTCATTTTTATTTTTTGACTAGTTTATTGCTTAAAATTCCTATCAGCAAAGTGTAATCCCCGTCAAGGTGAACTCTTTATCTTATTTACCACTGTGTCTTTAGTACCTAGAACATTATCTGGTACATAATAATAAAGAATCGTTGTAGACTCATAAATGAATACTCATTACCCAGAAAACTGGAGGTGCCTCATCATTAACACCTGTAATGCCGTATGCCTTGAGAACACTGAGGTCTGTGTCAAAGGAAGCAGTGAAACATAATAGTTAGGACTGTGACTTTTGAATCTGACTCTGCGATTAATGAGAAGTGAGATGTTGGGTGGTTATTCAGTTTTGGATTAATGTTACCTTCTCTTCCTCACTAAGTTGTTGGGAGAATTAAATAATAAAATACATGTAAAACACTTAGAACAGAATTTGACTTTCAGCAAGTATGCCAGAAAATAGGAGCCATTATAGTCTTATTTTATTAGTTCAGTTCAGTTCAGTCGTTTAGTCGTGTCTGACTCTTTGCGACCCCATGAATTGCAGCATGCCAGGCCTCCCTGTCCATCACCAACTCCCGGCGTTCACTCAGACTCACTTCCATAAAGTCAGTGATGCCATCCAGCCATCTCATCCTCTGTCATCCCCTTTTCCTCCTGCCCCCAATCCCTCCCAGCATCAGTCTTTTCCAATGAGTCAACTCTTCGCATGAGGTGGCCAAAGTACTGGAGTTTCAGTTTTAGCTTCGTTCCTTCCAAAGAAATCCCAGGGCTGATCTCCTTCAGAATGGACTGGTTGGATCTCCTGGCAGTCCAAGGGACTCTCAAGAGTCTTCTCCATCACCACAGTTCAAAAGCATCAATTCTTCAGTGCTCAGCTTTCTTACAGTCCAACTCTCACATCCATACATGACTACTGGAAAAACCATAGGCTTGACTAGACAGATCTTTGTTGGCAAAGTTATGTCTCTGCTTTTTAATATGCTGCCTAGGTTGGTCATAACTTTCCTTCCAAGGAGTAAGCGGCTTTTAATTTCATGTCTGCAATCATCATCTGCAGTGATTTTTGGAGACCCCCAAAATAAAGTCTGACACTGTTTCTACTGTTTCCCCATCTATTTGCCATGAAGTGATGGGGCCAGATGCCATGATCTTTGTTTTCTGAATGTTGAGCTTTAAGCCAACTTTTTCACTCTCCTCTTTCACTTTCATCAGGAGGCTTTTTAGTTTCTCTTCACTTTCTACCATAAGTTAGGATCCTTTTAGTTGCAAATAAACAAACAAGCGAGCATATGTAGCAAAGAGAAATTTATTATATAGTTATAGAGATGTTTCACAGAACCCAAAAGCAGAAATGCCTCTAGGCCTCAGGAATGGCTAGCATCAAGAGTTGGAAAGCCATCAATAAATGTTCTCTCCATCTCTCATTGTGGCTTTTCTCCATAACCTCCTCCACCACCCCTCCCCCCCATAATCTTCTTGCTCTGCATGCATAGCAACTTTCCCTTCTCCTCAGCTTCTCTCTACAGAGCCTGAACTTACATATTATAGGGCAAAGCCACTCTCAGACACTGACAGCCGTTCCTTGTTCTCTGTTGTGGATTCCAAGGGATGATAATCTGATTAGCTCTTGTGAGTCTGATGTCTGCCCCATCAATCAGCCAAGCCAGGGGAGGATGTGATGCAGTACAATTACAGCTGCAAGTGGCCGCTATATATGCTTTCAAGGAAGGGACCTCTTCTTTCACGCCTGAGAAAAGCAGACATACCCAGAGGAGCCCACTGCACAGACCTTCCCAATGCTGACAATTCAGAGGGTTGGACCAGCTCCAGGACTCCAGCAGGCATAGAGAGAATGCCCTGGCCTTAAGTTAAGAGGCCTGTGCCCCTAAGACTCCCAGAATCACTTGGCTTCCTATGGAGGACACTCACCAAACTAGAGACCTATCCTCTTCATGACTTCATCCCCTGCCTACACCAAACATGCATAAATTTCCTTCTGACAGATTTCAACCTTCATAAAGATCAACCTAAGAAAATGAAAGACTTGAGGGGTTGTTGGTGCCATGACTTCCTCACACACACTCTTCTGCCACTCCAAGCCCATGCACAGCCTATATTTTCACATCTAGAAAGGTCTCCACCCAAATCACTTGAAACCAAGGACACTCATGTTTTAATTGATGCATTTTATTGCAGAACTTTAGGTAGGAACAAGGTGTGCTAGGCAAAGGAGACTTGTACCCTAGGAAATGGAGACACAGGTCAGTTTTACGCCCAGTTGCAGCAGTGACAGCTGGTGTCAAAGACAAGCCCGGTCGGGCAGTTCTGCTCGTATGTGATTCCATTTGCGCAGTTCCAGAAGGCATTTCTGTTATCCGCCACTGGGTAGAGGCCATCAGCTTTGCCAGCACAGTATCCTCTACGCTCAGAGCCACTGCTCTCATTTCCACTCCCACTTTCGTTTCCAGGACTGCTGTTGGGCTCACTGGTTGGAGTGGAGGCGTTACAGGCTGAAACAGCACAAAGAGCAGACCTGGAGAGGCTCCCAGATTCACCCAGGGGTGAAGAACTAGCAAGCCTGAGGTGAGGTCTGGAGATGGGTTGCTGTTTGCTCTGGATCCTGTCACCTGAGAAGCTCACAAGGTAACTCCACACTTAGGAATTAAGAGCAGCTCTAATTTCAAGCCAGCCTGGTTTTAAATTTTAAAAGTTCTCTCTTATAACGCTAAAATTATTTCTAAAAAATTTTACTGAGCATCCAGTATATGCAAAATGCTTTTCTAGGATTTGGGTTTAAGTGGTGAGCAAATAAGCTCTAAGAGAAAATCTGGACAAAATTTAGAGACTTGGTACTTCCCTTGAATTATAGATTTAGAAATAATGTCAGTATGGACTTCCCTCTTAGCTCAGTCCATAAAGAATCTGCTGCAATACAGGAGACCTGGGTTCTATTCCTAGATCAGGATGATCCCCTGGAGAAGGAAATGGCAACTCACTCCAATATTCTTGCCTGGAGAATTCCATGGACAGAGGAGCCTGGCAGGCTACAGTCAGTCCATGGGGTCACAAGAGTTGGACACAATTTAATGACTAAACCCTAAACCCACTCCAGTACTGCTTAGGGTTTGTTATGCAGTCTCTTCAGGCAGGCTGAAGGAGACTTCTAATAAGGGGTTCATAGAAAAGTAAATGCTAATATTGAAGGCCAGCCTAATTTCTTGAGGTTTTCCCACACCTTTAAAACTTAGCAGACCTGGAAAACCCTCCCAGCAGACGTGGTTTCTCATTAGAGCATACAATTGCTAACGAGGAAAGAATGTAAGTGCCTCTCTCTCAGCCAGGCAACAGCAATGAGGAGACTCCTGAGGGCAAAGGGCGTGAGAAGATGTTAGGCTGTCTTGAGTTGGAAAAAGAGCATCTATACACCCTGGGCATTCCTCTATTGTCACTTACTTGCACTCTTCAGGCCAAGAGCATCCTTCAAGGTATTTATCAGGGGGAACTTGCCCTGGTTGCAGAAAGTGCCTGTGAAATCATCTAAGTCAATGGCCCAGACCATGGCACCTCCAAAGTTGTTCTCCTTAAGCCACTGAGCCTATTAAGGATCGAGGACACCAGGAGTCATTTTATTTCTTGAGACTCTGGGCTGAGCTGAAAGCACATTGGAGGGGCTGAGCTTACCTTGATTCTGAAGCTGTTAACATTGTCATAACCAACCCACTCAGTGCCCTTGTAGGCATAGGGCACGTTCTGAGAGTCATCCCATGCCTCAGTGGCTCCATCTTTTAGGAAGGTGCAGATCTTTAAAAAGTCAAGAGATTCAAATCCTTTAAATATGACTCCCATGAAAAATAAAACATACACCTTCCTCTTTGATTTTTTTTTTTTCTGTCATGTCTTCAATTGAGGTTTTCCACAGGTTTCTAATTATGACCTTTTATCTGCAGTAACAGCAAGACGTTGTTTTTGAAATACTCAGAAGTTAGCTTTATTCTTAGTGCTTGATTTTGGGAACCCACATCAGTATGGGAGATAGTTACTTAATTCCCTTATATGTTAATATAAATGACCTTAAGTATGCAGTCTGTTGTTTGAATGGGCCTCCCTGGTGGCTCAGCAGTAAAGAATTCACCTGCAATGCAGGAGATGTGGGTTCAACCTCTGAGTTGAGAAGATCCCCCGGAGAAGGAAATGGCAACCCACTCCAATTTTCTTGCCTGGAGAATCCCATGGACAGAGGAGCCTTGCAGGCTGCAGTCCATGGAGTTGCAAAAGAGTCAGACATGACTTAGCAACTAAACAACAAACAACACCAATTGTAGTTTGAAGGGATATTGCACACTATAAATCTTCATACTGGATTAGGTAAATGATTAGGTTACTTATACATCTGAAGCATTTGGAGTAATATGCATGTTAAAATAGGTAAATAGTGGACAGAATGAACATTCAAGCTTCTTGCAGGTTCTAGCCCTAAGGCTATTGTGCAGCGCAGGACATGGCATTCCTAGAATTCCAAATGTACAGCCCAGCCTACCTACCTCATAGTAGGCCCAGAACCCAGCCTCCCTGGTATAGGGCCCGGCAGGACCAGCGCCAGAAGTTGGGGCACCGATGCCATTGTTGGAAGCGTCTCTTAGGATGAAATTGTGTCCGTAGGCAGGGAATCCAACGATGAGCTTCTCAGCCGGGGCCCCATTGTTCTTCCAGTAGTTCATGGCATATTCCTGAAAAGGTAGCAGGTGAGTTAAAGGCCTACCCAGCTGAAGACCCCATGCTTAGTTATGCCAGTCCACGGACCTAACAGGTAAAATTTAATAATGCTCATGACATAGATTAGTTTGTACTTTTTAAAAAATATTTTGGTGAGGTTACAGTAAATGAGATAAAATCAGTCACTTAGGAGAGTTATCCAAATGAGACTTTTGCAGAATTTATGTTTGTTTTGTCCCTGAATCTGCATGTAATTTCAACATCTCTGGTCTGCATCTGTGTGGAGACTCACCACACTGAGGTAAGCATTACTGCCAGTGTCAGTTGGGTATTTGTAGAGAGGGCTGTTCTCTCCGGTGTAGCCTTCCCAGGAGCCATGAAAGTCATAGGTCATGACATGGATGAAATCCAGGTACCTGAGGTAGAATAAAAGGTTGTAAAGCATTTCCCATGGCTATCTCCCACACTTACCTGGACATTCCTGGTATCTCAACAGTGAAGAATCAGTGATTAAGAATCCACCTGCCAATGCAGAAGATGCAGGTTCTGAACCTGGGTAGGAAAGATCCCCTAGAGATGGAAATGGAAACTCACTCCAGTCTTCTTGCCTGGGAATTCCATGGACCTAGGAGCCTGGTGGACTATAGTCCATAGGGTCCCAAGAGAGTTGTACATGACTTAGTGACTAAATAACAAGAGTAGTTATGTCCCACACTTAAACGAGCAAAAGATACCACTTCCAAAACACCCTAAACAAAGTCCCTGGGTAGCAAGACAAAGCACAAGTCTACCTTGCAAGAGTGATGCCTACAGGAGGTTTGAGGAAAAGGTGAGTCACTCACTGGGATAGCTGGGGAATCTCATAGCCAGCCTGGATATTGGAGATGCCAGCAGCTACTGCAGCAGTGACCAGCAGCCTGGGCTTGTTGGTTTGCTTGGCTTCTTGTTCAAAAGCTTCACGTGTTTCCTATAGAATAATCAAGTATAGTAAAGGATCTATGAAACTGATTTCAACCCCTTAACTATTAATAAATTTATATTTATATAATGCTTTACTTTTTAAAAATGCTTTCGCATATTTTATCTTACTTTTGTTTCTCAGTCAGTTCAGTTCAGTTGCTCAGTCATGTCCTACTCTTCGCGACCCCATGAATTGTAGCACGCCAGGCCTCCCTGTCCGTCACCATCTCCCAGAGTTCACTCAGACTCACGTCCATCGAGTCAGTGATGCCATCCAGACATCCCATCCTCTGTCGTGCCCTTCTCCTCCTGCCCTCAACCCTCCCAGCATCAGAGTCTTTTCCAATGGGTCAACTCTTCGCATCAGGTGGCCAAAGTACTGGAGTTTCAGCTTTAGCATCATTCCTTCCAAAGAAATCCCAGGGCTGATCCCCTTCAGAATGGACTGGTTGGATCTCCTTGCAGTCCAAGGGACTCTCAAGAGTCTTCTCCAACACCACAGTTCAAAAGCATCAATTCTTTGGTGCTCAGCCTTCTTCACAGTCCAACTCTCACATCCATACATGACTACTGGAGAAACGATAGCCTTGACTAGACGGACCTTAGTTGGCAAAGTAATGTCTCTGCTTTTGAATATGCTATCTAGGTTGGTCATAACTTTTCTCCCAAGGAATAACCATCTTTTAATTTCATGGCTGCAGTCACCATCTGCAGTGATTTTGGAGCCCCCAAAAATAAAGTCAGACACTGTTTCTCCATCTATTTGACATGAAGTGATGGGACTGGATGCCACGATCTTAGTTTTCTGAATGTTGAGCTTTAAGCCAACTTGTTCATTCTCCTCTTTCACTTTCATCAAGAGGATTTTTAGTTCCTCTTCACTTTCTGCCATAAGGGTGGTGTCATCTGCATATCTGAGGTTATTGATATTTCTCCTGGCAATCTTGATTCCTGCTTGTGCTTCTTCCAGTCCAGCATTTTGTTTCTCAATACTCCTATAAAGTAGACAGGATTGATGGTATTAATTGTATAGCTAATATGTGTATAAGTGAGATAATTTCACCATAGTCTCTCAGCAAGTTAGTAGCCAGGTCATGACCAAAACCCAGGTCCCAGATGATGAGTCAGAGCTCTACTCATATCACTGCACAATGAAGTTATAGTTGCTGTAATAATTTATATCCAGATTTTAGCAGTACATAAATTTGCTTCCCTTTGTCCAGTAAATGAGCTACTTTGTTGGACTAACGTCCCAACAAGTGAAATGTTCAAGTGGTCAACGAGGAAGCTATTAACAGCCAGGTTATAGGTTCCCATTCAATGCTAGAGGTTAATCCCGCCTTATTTTGTGTGACTCTAATCTCATCCTAAGTACTCAATTCAGTTTACATAACTGCATTATTAGGGTGTACCAGAATGTGCTCCAGTGAAGAATGTGTCTAAAAAATGTCATATGTATACTTGTTAAATGAACTAGGTTATTTAACTAGAAGAAGAAAAAATATTAACAAGATATTATAGCTGTCTTCAAATATTGGACCAACCAATATATTGCCAAAGGGAGAAGCTTTATTCGTTGTTAGTTCAGTGAACAGACTAGAACCAATGATTGGAAGTTATTAACTGTGACTGGAAGTATGTCTTGACTAAGAATATAGATGTTCTTTTTGATCACTAGAGCTGCTCAACAAGTAAGTGGATTGATTTTTCAACCAATGAATTACTTAATATCAAAATTATTGGATACTAACAGACAATATGGTACAACAGATGGTATAGGAAAAATCCCTGTCTTGGGGAAGGGTAAATCAATGAGAGCCTTCCTCAGCGATCAATGCAAAGAAATAGAGGAAAACAATAGAATGGGAAAGACTAGAGATCTCTTCAAGAAAATTAGAGATACCAAGAGAACATTTCATGCAAATATAGGCTCAATAAAGGACAGAAATTATAGGGACCTAACAGAAGCAGAAGATATTAAGAAGAGGTGGCAAGAATACACAGAAGAACTGTACAAAAAGATCTTCATGACCCAGATAATCATGATGGTGTGATTACTCACATTCACCTAGAGCCAGACATCCTGGAATGTGAAGTCAAGTGGGCCTTAGGAAACATCAGTACAAACAAAGCTAGTGGAGGTGATGGAATTCCAGTGGAGCTCTTTCAAGTCCTGAAAGATGATGCTGTGAAAGTGCTGCACTCAATATGCCAGCAAACCTGGAAAACTCAGCAGTGGCCACAGGACTGGAAAAGGTCAGTTTTCATTCCAATCCCAAAGAAAGGCAATGCCAAAGAATGCTCAAACTACCACACAATTGCACTCATCTCACATGCTAGTAAAGTAATGCTCAAAATTCTCCAAGCCAGACTTCAGCAATATGTGAACCGTGAACTCCCTGATGTTCAAGCTGGTTTTAGAAAAGGCAGAGGAACCAGAGATCAAATTGCCAACATCCGCTGGATCATGGAAAAAGCAAGAGAGTTCCAGAAAAACATCTATTTCTGCTTTATTGACTATGCCAAAGCCTTTGACTGTGTGGATCACAGTAAACTGTGGAAAATTCTGTCGAACTGTAAAAAAAAAAAAAAACTCTTATTAATTAAAAAATATTAAGTGTTCTTAAGGGTATAATGCTAGTAAAGTAATGCTCAAAATTCTCCAAGCCAAGCTTCAGCAATACGTGAACTGTTAACTTCCAGATGTTCAAGCTGGTTTTAGAAAAGGCAGAGGAACCAGAGAACAAAATGCCAACATCTGCTGGATCGTGGAAAAAGCAAGAGAATTCCAGATAAACATCTATTTCTGCCTTATTGACTATGCCAAAGCCTTTGACTGTGTGGATCACAATAAACTGTGGAAAATTCTGAGAGAGATGGGAATACCAGACCACCTGACCTGCCTCTTGAGAAATCTGTATGCAAGTCAGGAAGCAACAGTTAGAACTGGACATGGAACAACAGACTGGTTCCAAATAGGAAAAGGAGCACATCAAGGCTGTATATTGTCACCCTGCTTATTTAACTTCTATGCAGAGTATATCATGAGAAATGCTGGGCTGGAAGAAGCACAAGCTGGAATCAAGATTGCCAGGACAAATATCAGTAACCTCAGATATGCAGATGACACCACTTTTATGGCAAAAAGTGAAGAGGAACTAAAAAGCCTCTTGATGAAAGTGAAAGAGGAAAGTGAAAAGGTTAGCTTACAGCTTAACATTCAGAAAATTAAGATCATGGCATCAGGTCCCATCACTTCATGGGAAATAGATGGGGAAACAGTGGAATCAGTGTCAGACTTTATTTTTTGGGGCTCCAAAATCACTGCAGATGGTGATTGCAGCCATGAAATTAAAAGACACTTACTCCTTGGAAGGAAAGTTATGATCAACCTAGATAGCATATTGAAAAGCAGAGACATTACTTTGCCAACAAAGATCCATCTAGTCAAGGCTATGGTTTTTCCAGTAGTCATGTATGGATGTGAGAGTTGGACTGTGAAGAAAGCTGAGCACCAAAGAATTGATGCTTTTGAACTGTGGTGTTGGAGAAGACTCTTGAGAGTCCCTTGGACTGCAAGGAGATCCAACCAGTCCATTCTAAAGGAGACCAATCCTGGGTGTTCATTGGAAGGAATGATGCTAAAGCTGAAACTCCAGTACTTTGGCCACCTCATGCGAAGAGTTGACTCATTGGAAAAGACTCTGATGCTGGGAGGGATTGGAGGCAGGAGGAAAAGGGGACGACAGAGGATGAGATGGCTGGATGGCATCACTGACTCGATGGACTGAGTTTGAGTGAACTCCGGGAGTTGGTGAGGACAGGGAGGCCTGGCGTGCTGCGGTTCACGGGGTCACAAAGAGTCGGACACGACTAAGCAACTGAACTGAACTGAACTGAATGAAGGCTATAACTGAAGAAAGCAGACTATTTCACAAAGAGTCCATATACATAAAATATTCAATAGCTCATAAAGTCTGGGGAAAGAATAATGTTTAATCTCATATCATTGAAGTTTTCATGGGGACCCCATTTATCTTACTGCTTTCTTCCTTGTTTTGTGTGTGTGTGTGTGGTTTTTTTGTTTTGTTTTGTTTTTAATCATGTACCATCTTTCTAGGGCTTTTCTGGTAGCTCACTGGTAAAGAATCTGCCTGCAGTACAGAAGACCCTGGTTCAATTTCTGGGTCAGGAAGATCCCGTGGAGAAAAGATAGGCTACCCTCTCCAGTATGCTTGGTCTTCCCTGGTGGCTCAGATGGTAAAGAATCCGCCTGCAAAGTGGGAGACCTGGGTTCAGTCACTGGGTTGGGAAGATCCCCTGGAAAAGGGCAACCCACTCCAGTATTGCCTGGAGAACCCCCATGGACAGAGGATCCATGGGGTCTCAAAGAGTCGGACAAAACTGAGCAACTAAACACAGCACACTCCGTCTATCTAAGTATTTAAATTCACATGTTATCCACAAACTCTGAAGGATTGGTTGTCACCCTGACCTCTTTGTTATGCCTGCTGAACATTATAGAGAAAAAGTAGAGGAAGGGAGAAAATGAATTTACATTATCTCATTTGATTGTAATAAAAGAACTCTAAGGAAGGAAAGGAGAGAAGGACAGCATTATGACCATGTCCATTTCACATGGAGAGGAAAACTCAGAGGTCAAGAGACTTGCCCTCTTGAGCTAGAAAGTTGCAGTCAGAGCTCTAGTTTAGCAGTCATTCCCCTTTACCATGTGTCTTCTCTATACATTTCCAAGATCGCTAATCCCCATTAAGTTTCACATCTTTCTCTTCATCACAAAGGAAAGGAAAAATCTGATTTGAATCAAAGTATGAAGAATTGAAATGTTTCATATAACTTAAGGGTACATGGCAACCCACTCCAGTGATCTTGCCTGGAGAATCCCAGGGACGGGGGAGCCTGGTGGGCTGACATCTCTGGGGTTGCACAGAGTCAGACATGACTGAAGCAACTTAGCAGCAGCAGCAGCAGCAAGGGTACATACTTTATTTAAGTTTCAAAAGTCATTTATGTTCGGATGCAAGAGGAATAAATCTACTTTCACTGTTTTTACTTAAACTTTTGAAAATTACTTTTTCTTCTGTTAAGATATTATTTAAAATATTGGAGTTCCTGATATTTTAGTAGTTACATTTCCGTTCTTCACCTAAAACTGGCCTTTTCTAACACACCACCACTGAAGTATTATCTTATGATTTATCATGACTGTGAACACGAACCATGAACTAAACCTGAATATAAAGGTGTCTTCCATGTTCCTCCTAAATGAACAACCACATTTGTAAAGCATGTTTCACCTATGCAACATCCATCAACAATATCAAAGAGAAACAGGGCTCGTGTGTACATATACATCTTCATTTTGGTGCATATCAAGTGTTTGAGGTGCACATGGCATTTCCTGAGGTTTGTTTGTTTTCTAAACTTTTTCTTTCATATTGGGTATAGCCAATAAACAATGTTATTGTTTCAGGTGAGCAATGAAGGGACTCAGCGATCCATATATACATGCATCCATTAAAAAAACTATTCATCAACATTAGCCTCCTTAAACTACAAAATGCTTGAAAGTTTTCATCTGCAGCATCCATATGCTGCCAGGACTGGCATTACCAATAAGCAGAGTCTCAAACCCACAATATCAAATCTTTCTCCTTTTTATTGTAATTCACAGCTTGATCAACCAGAGAAATGTGGCTTACACATTACTATTCTGCACAATCTCATCAACTTTATCCTTTAGCAATGACCTTATGATAAGAAACTAAGCCCTTTGAAATAGCATTTGTAATTAACCCATTTCCATAAGATTAACATGTCAAATATCACAAGAATACATGTACAGCCTTCTGAAACTTCAAACCCCCTGGCCCCTTAAAACCATGCTAAGTATAATCACAGTGTAATCAGCAGAAAATAAATTACTAGGTAACCCCTGTGTTTTATGGTCATTCATTTATTCATTCATCCAACAAACATTTATTAATATGTCCATGCTGCACACACCAAACTGCCAGAGTCTAGAGAAACAGAGAAATAAGGCCGTGGTATGATTTTGAGAGCATTCACAATTTAGAGAGTAATACAATCTTATTTTTAAAAAGATAAGCTATTCCAATGAACTATAAGAGATATGAATAAAATCAGAGGTCTTAGAAGCATAGATTCAAGAACATCTCTACACACATAACAGGAAATATACCAAGTAGAAGAAATAAAGTACTACATACAGAAGCATGACAATTATAGTGTTTCTGAGAATAACAAGCAATTCAGGTGAAACAGGACAAACCACCAACACTGTATCCCTCTTCCTTCCAAAGTATTAGCAAAGGTGAGACGGTACCAGAACAGTGTCAGAGAACAAAGCTAGAAAAATAGGCCTGACACAGTTTTTGTTCTTGCCTTGTACTAAGAAGTTTGGAGAGGATTTTTTAGGCTTTATCCAGAGGCTACGAAGCCACTTAAAGTTTCTAGCAGAAAAGCCACATTATAAGAAACACGCTTTAGAAAAATACATGTTGTTCCTGGTGTACAGAGCAGATTGTATGAGAAGAAAATGTAGATGCGGAGACGGAGTAGAAGACCACTGAATTAACCCCAGCAAAGTTCTGAATAAAAATAGAACTGTTGCTAAGGTGGTAGAGAAGGAGAGCCCTTCAAAGTGAAAGTCACTCAGTTGCGTCTGACTCTTTGTGACCCCATGGACTATACAGTCCATGGAATTCTCCAGGCCAGAATATTGGAGTGGGTAGCCTTTCCCTTCTCCAGGGGATCTTCCCAACCCAAGGATGGAACCCAGGTCTCCCGCATTGTAGGCGGATTCTTTACTTGCTGAGTCACAAGGAAAGTTTAAGCACAGATTCAAAGCTAATTAACAGTGAGTTAGTGAGTAACTGGGACAGATGGTAAGGGGGAGAATAATACCAAGTTTTCTGATTTAAAAAGTTATGTGAATTAACTACCTCTGAGGCTGAAACAGGAGGGAAGGGGCCAGGACACAAAATTTACAAGAATGATAAAAGCCATAGGATATGACAAAGACTGGTTAGAATCAACTGAGTCCAAGATAGCAGCATATTTGACTTCCTGTGGAACTTGAGATTTTTACACCCATTGTACTACATTAGCATACACTAACATCACCAGCATCATGATACTTCTGAAGTCAACCACTGAAGGCCAGAAAGTGAGTGGTGGAAATCTCCACCCTTTCCCCAAAATAATTGGGGAAACCTCACCTTCATTCACCTATGAAATTACCCAGCCCATAAAAACTAACCACACCAAATTTCAGTGTTCTCTTGCCTACTGAGATGTCCCACACTCTGTCTGTGGAGTGTGTTTCTCTCTAAATAAATCCACTTCATACTATCATTTCATCTCCGGATTCTTTTGTGATGAAGCAAGGGCCTGAAATTCACGAGCAACATCTTAGAAAAGCCAGCCAGGAAAACTGGGTAAGTACAGCTTTGCTGCTACTCTACTTGCCACCAATGCTCTCCAGCTCTCCTATTCTCTCCTTCTTTTTCTTATTCTGTTGCCTTTCAACCTCTCACCTCCCTTGCGCTTGAGAGGTGCTGCCTTACTCTGCTGGAAATGGGAAAAAGAAATCTGGCAGGCATTTTTCAACCTTGTTGCTAGGTTTTCTACTTCTTACTGTTACATATGCACAGGGAATGACAGAGAACCTTTCCAGCCATCTTCCCAGGCAGCTAGGGACCCAGACCATAGGATTTTTCACTCAAGGTTTCCCTTATCCACCATTTAACTAACTGCTAACAGGTCCAACTATGTAAAAATATAAAACACTGCCTTACTTGGAGTTTCTGCCATGGTCACAGAGACTGCAATCCATTTGGAAGCTCCCTCACCAGCCGGAGATTGTGCTCATGCCCTCAGGATGTAAGGGGGCTGGTGGGGGATGGACCAGGGCCACGCGGTTGGGATCCAGGGTGGTGGAAACATCCTTCATTGCCCACCTCCTGGTGTTTGTCTGGCCCCATCCAGGGCCACCCTGACTCCACCCCCATCCCACCCTGTTAGGGAGGGGGAGGCAATTCAAGATGGGTGGGTCTCACACATTGCTGCCTCCCAGGGATACATGCCCAGGCAATGACCCACATTTGCTGTGCTTGCCTCCCCTCCAGTCCTACGACTGGGAGTGTCCTTCCAGGGTCAGAACCCTCCATCCCCCTGGCTACAGTCTCAGCGCCTCTGCCTGTTTCCATGTCCATTCATGCACCCAGTCCCACTGTCAGCTAGTGGCTAGCCAGAGCCCCTGTGTGGGGAGGGGCGGGGGAATGATGACCCTGAGGCCCAGGGGTGCTGCCCACACAGGGAAGGGAGAAGAGAGTTGGCGGTGGTATTGTTGTTTTTCCACAAACCATCTCTCTTAATGGCCAGTGCCTGTTTTTCAAAATTTAATCACCTTTTTAGAGAAAAAGACTGGAACTTAAACAGGTCTCAGAACCATGAGGATGTCCATTCCAGGGGAACATTTCCCAGAACACAGAGATTAATCTATAAAATCTATAAGAAGTCTTCAGGAAGGTCAGTCATCCTGGGTTACCGCAGATGCAGGATAGGACATAGGCCCTAAGATGCTGAGTCCTGGCCACATGGGCCGTATCCACCCTCACTGTGGATGCAGTCAACAGGACTAGGTGGATGGGATGCCTGGAACCAGTCCTGCTTTAGAGGCCCTCCGTGGGACCTCCTAACGCTAGTGCTCCTCTCTGGTATAGGACTATTCTCTCCCTGAAAGGACAATAGGGACCACTTCCTCCATCCCCAAGGACTCATCTCTCAGGTGCATTTTTGGTCACTGCAAAAAGTTTTCTCTGCTGCTGCTGCTGCTGCTAAGTCCCTTCAGTCGTGTCTGACCCTGTGCGACCCCATAGATGGAGCCCACCAGACTCCCCCGTTCCTGGGATTCTCCAGGCAAGAACGCTGGAGTGGGTTGCCATTTCCTTCTCCAATGCATGACAGTGAAAAGTGAAAGGGAAGTCACTCAGTCGTGTCTGACTCTTCACGACCCCATGGACCGCAGCCTACCAGGCTCCTCTGTCCATGGGATTTTTCCAGGCAAGAGTACTGGAGTGGGGTGCCAACGCCTTCTCCGAAAGTTTTCTCTAGATTCTTTAAAACAGCAACAAAAAAGCTCATTTTCTATTGGAACATCCACCTATAAACTTGAAAACAATGAGGCCTAGCTAGAAAATGGGAGCCTCAACTATAGTACCATCCTACAGTTAGACATCTTTTACAAAGGGTGGGGGAAACAGACAGAAGTTCCTTATGTACAGGCTATTATTACAGCACAAAGAGAAAATCCGGAGCTATGTAGGTCCTATGTTAGGGAACCTCGCCAACTGGGACCCATTTATGAAAAAAAAAAAAAAAAAAAAAAAAAAAAGCCCTCATTAGGAGCAGCCCTAGAAGAACAGGAGCCCAAGACAGAAGACCCAAGCCTCAACACTCTCCCACCATCTTCATCCTCTCCTCAACCCTATAAGCTTCTTTACCCTTCAATGCCAGAAATGCAGCCAGAGCCTCTTTTCCTCCTTCTGGAAGCATTAGGCGGGCCTCTGGGAATTACCAGAGTCCACACCCCTTCTTCGTTGTCTGACTTTAACCAATGTCACACCTGCTTAGGCAGATTCTCGAACAACCCTAGCTGGTTCACCAAAGAATTCCAGCCCAAAAGCTTGCCATGGGCCCCGAACTCTTCTAAGCATTCTTATTGACACAGACTTCAGTGTTCTTAATCGTAGAGACCAGGTTGACTAGGAAAAGAAGGAAAAGCATGACTTAAGGAAGGAATGATGGCAAGCCAGGCTTCTGGTAGCTATTATAACCCACCTCCTGGTAACCCCAAAAGTACTCCCAGAAAACCCCCTCCAGGGAAGGGAACCAGTTTCTGCTGTGGAGTTTTGAACCCTGGAGCAAGAAATGCTCTGCTCCAGATCAGGCATCCTGATAGTCAGAGTCAACGTCCCTACTCAGCCTTGAAGCAGTTACAGAAGATGGACCATTGCTCCTCTGCTTCCTATAAGAATGTGGGAATACAGTGGAATATTACTCAGCTATTAAAAAGAATGCATTTGAATCTGTTCTAATGAGGTGGATGAAACTGGAGCCTATTATACAGAGTGAAGTAAGTCAGAAAGAAAAGCACCAATACAACATATTAACGCATATATATGGAATTTAGAAAGATGGTAACAATGACCTTACATGGAAGATAGCAAAAGAGACACAGAGGTAAAGAACAGACTTTTGGATTCTGTGGGAGAAGGCAAGGGTGGGATGATTTGGGAGAATAGCATTAAAACATGTATATTATCATATGTGAAATATATCGCCAGTCCAGATTTGATGGATGATACAGGGTGCTCAGGGCTGGTGCACTGGGATGATCCTGAGGGGTGGGATGGGGAGGGAGGTGGGAGGGGCTTCAGGATGGGGAACACAGTTCATCCATGGCTGCTTCATGTCAATGTATGGCAAAAACCACTACAGTATTGTAAAGTAATTAGACTCCAATTAAAATAATTTTTTTTATTTTAAACTGAAAAAAAAGAATGTGGGAGGGAAGAGTGGAACAGGAGGGAGGCGGGCAAGGCACAACTTTTAAAAAAACGATGATAACCATGTGATCATGTGTGCTCAATCATGTCTGACTCTTTGTGACCCTTTGGACTATATCCTACAAGGCTCTGTCCATGGGCATTTTCAGGCAAGGATACTGGAAAGAGGTCATCTTCTCCTCCAGGGGATCTTCCTGATGCAGGGGTCAAACCTGCATCTCCTGAGTCTCCCACATTGCAGACGGATTCTTTACCCACTGAACCATCAGGAAAGCCCTGATAATCACCACAGGACATGACAAAGACTGGTTAGCATCAGTCGGGTCCGAGATGGCAGAAGATTCAACTTCCAGAGGACCTGAGCCTCATATGCTCATTGTAGTACATTAGCTAAATGACACACCCACCAGCACTATGATAGTTCTGAAGCCAATCGTAAAAATGCCAAAAAGTGGGTGGTGACCCAGTTCCTGGAAATCCCTGCCCCTTCTTCAAAATAATTGGTTGATAATCCTCCCACTCATTAGCCATGAAGTTGTTGTTTAATAGCTATGTCAGACTCTTTTCCAACCCCATGGACTGTAGCCCACTAGGCTCCTCTGTCCATGGGACTTCCCAGGCAAACTAGAGTGGGCTGCCATTTCCTTCTCCAGGAGATCTTTCCAACCCAGGGATCAAACTTACATCTCCTGCATTGGCAGGTGGATTCCTTACCACTGAGCCACCTGGGAAGCCCAGCCTATGAAATTACCCAGCCCATAAACACAAACCATGTCATATTTGGGGGTCTTTTGCCTTCTGAGGTGGCCCACACTCTGTGAAGTGTGTTTCTCTCTAAATAAATCCACTTCTTACTATCACTTGGTCTCCAACTTCTTTTACAATGAAACAAAAACCTGAGATTTCACCAGCAATTAAAATTTTAATACTCCCCCAAATTAATCTACATATCCAATACAACCCCTATCAAAACCCATGCCAGCTTATATGTACAAACTGGCAAGCTGATCCAAAAATTTATGTGGAGATAGAAGTGACCCAGTTACAAGGGACCCAACCACTTCCTAATTTCAAAAGTTACTACAAAGTTACAGTAGCCAAGAGAGTACCAGTTCAGTTCAGTTCAGTCTCTCCATCATGTCTAATTCTTTGCAACCTCATGGACTGCAGCACACCAGGCTTCCCTGTCCAACTCCCAGAGCTTGCTCAAACTCATGTCCATCGAGTTGGTGATGCCATCCAACCATTTCATCCTCTGTCATCCCCTTGTCCTCCTGCCTTCAATCTTTCTCAGCATCAGGATCTTTTCCAACAAGTCAGTTCTTCGCATCAGGTGGTCAAAATATTGGAGTTTCAGCTTTGGCATCAGTGCTTCCAACGATATTCAAGACTGATCTCCTTTAGGATGGACTGATTGGATCTCCTTGCAGTCCAAGAGACCCTCAAGAGTCTTCTTCAACATCACAGTTCAAAAGCATCAGTTCTTCAGCACTCAGCTTTCTTTATAGTCCAACTCTCACAGGAGAAAGAAATATAGGTCAATGAAGTAGAACTGAGAGTTTAGAAATAAACCCATATTTTTATGGTCAATTGATTTTTAACAAAAGTGCCAAGAAAATTCAATGAGAAATGGATAATCTTTACAATATGTGGTCCTGAAACAACTGGATTAATAAGCATGTGAATGAATGAATGAATGAATAACTCAAAATGGATAGCAGACATAAATGTCAGAGCAAAAACTATACAACCAATGGGAGAAATTATTGTAATAAAGCTTTGTGACCTTGGGTTTCTTAAATATGATAAATAGCAAAAGAAAAATAGACAAATTGAACTTTCTCAAAAACTTTTTTTACTTCAAAAGATACCATGTAAAAAGTGAAAAAACAACCCACAGAATGGGATAAAATATTCACAAGTCATATATTTAATAAAAGTCTTATTACAGATATATGAATAATTCTTACTACTCAATTTAAAAAAAAATACAGTCTTAAACTGGGCAGGATTTGAATAACATTTCTCCCAAAAAAAAAAGGATACACAGTGAAAGATGTCACTAGTCACTGTGGAGATGCAAATCAAATTCACTATGAGATATCATTTCACACACACTAGGATGGCTGTAATCTTAACAGAGTACCAAGCATCAGTGAGGATATGGAGAAACTGAAACATACATTGCCGGTAGGACTGTTAAATGGTGCAGCCACTTTGAGAAGCAGTTTGATGGTTCCCTGAAATATTAAATATAGAATACCACATGACCCAACAATTCACCTCCTTGGTGCTTACCCAGAAGAGATGAAAACATATGTCCACACAAAGACTTATACACAAATGCTCACAGAAGTATCATTCACTACAGCCAAAAAAAAGTGGAAACAACCCAAATATCCACAACTGATAAATGGTGAACATAATGTGGTACATTCATACACTAGAATATCATTCAGTCATAAAAAATGAAGGATTTGCAGGAGTTCCCCGGTGGCTTATTGGTTAGGATTCAGTACTGTCACTAGTGTGGCCTGGGGTCAAACCCCGGTTGGAGAACTCCCAAAAGCTGTGTGGCCCGGCCAAAGGGAAAAAAGTACAATCAGGAAAAGTGAAAGACTGATTCACACAACAACATGAACATTAAAAGCATAATTCTCAGCAAAAGAAGCAAAACAGAAAAGGCCGCATATTGGATGATTCCATTTCTATTAAATGTCCAGAATAGGCCAGTTTATAGAGACAGAAAGTAGATTAGTAGTTGCCAGGGGCTGGGAAGAGAGAAGACTAGACAGCGACTAATGATGGGTACAGACAGAGTTTTTTCTTTTCTTTATTGTGTTAAAATATACATTTAAAATGTATCACCACCATATTTAAGTGTACAGTTTGATGGCACTAAATGCATTCATATTGTTGTGCAACCATTATCAACATCCATCCCTAAAGATCATCTTGCAAACACTCTGTACCCATTAAACATTAATTCACTTTTCCCCATCCCCTTACCCCCTGACAACTACACACACCTCAAGTTTTAGCCATGTTGCACATGTGTCAGAATTTCTTTCCCTTTTAAAAATGAATACCGTCTCATAGTATATATGTACCACATTTTCTGTATCCATTCACCCACTGATGGATACTCCACTGGCGTGATTGTGAATAATGCTGTTATGAACATGAATGCACAAATATCTCTTCAAGACCCTGATTTCTATTCTTTGGGTTTATAATCATAAGTGAAATTATGGGATCATATTAGGCAGGGTTTTTTTAATGATGATTACAATGTTCTTGAATTATAGTGGTAATGGCTATACATCTCTTTAAATACACAAAAACCACTGAACTGTACATTTCCGATGGCTGATTCATGTTGAGGTTTGACAGAAAACAGCAAAATTCTGTTAAGCAACTATCCTTCGATAAAAAATAAATTAGTTTTTTTTAATTAATTTTTATTTTTTAGTTTGTTTTGCTTTACAATACTGTATTCGTTTTGTTACATATTGACATGAATTAGCCATGAGTGTACATGAACTCCCAATCCCGACCCCCACCTCCACCCTCCCGCCCCACACCCTCTCTCTGGATTATCCCCGTGCATCAGTCCCTAGCATCCTGCATCCTGCATCAAACCTGGACTGGCAATTCGTTTCGCTTATGATATCACACATGTTACATTGCCACTCTGCCAACCCATCCCACCCTCTCCCTCTCCCACAGAGTCCAAAAGGCCATTCTATACAACTGTGTCTCTTTTGCTGTCTTGCGTACAGGTTTATCATTACCATCATTCTAAATTCCATATATATGTGTAAGTATACTGTATTGATGTTTTTCTTTCTGGCTTACTTCACTCTGTATAATCGGCTCCAGCGTCATCCACCTCATTAAAACTGATTCAAATGTATTCTTTTTAATAGCTGAGTAATACTCCATTGTGTATATGTACCACAGCTTTCTTATCCATTCATCTGCTGATGGACATCTAGGTTGCTTCCATGTCCTGGCTATTACAAACAGTGCCGCGATGAACATTGGGGTACACGTGTCTCTTTCAATTCTGGTTTCCTCGGTGTGTATGCCCAGCAGTGGGATCGCTGGATCATAAGGCAGTTCTATTTGCAATTTTTTAAGGAATCTCCACACTGTTTTCCATAGTGGCTGTACTAATTTGCATTCCCACCAACAGTGTAAGAGGGTTCCCTTTTCTCCGCACCCTCTCCAGCATTTATTGCTTGTTGACTTTTGCATCGCAGCCATTCTGACTGGTGTGAAATGGTACCTCATTGTGGTTTTGATTTGCATTTCTCTGATAATGAGTGATGTTGAGCATCTTTTCATGTGTTTGTTAGCCATTCGTATGTCTTCTTTGGAGAAGTGTCTATTTAGTTCTTTGGCCCATTTTTTGATTGGGTCATTTATTTTTCTGGAGTTGAGCTGCATGCATCTGTATTTCTTTCTTTCAAAATGAAAGAAAGAAATACAGATGCTTATGCATTTGCTGTTTCATGATAATTCAAATGAGGTACTTTAGCCACTAAATTCAACAAACAAAAACTGCTGTAGTTTTATAAAATAGTAGATAAAAGAAGAAATGGGGGAAGTGGAGATGGAAGAACAAGACATATAAGATGGAGAAAAAGACATAAAAAAATTTTAATAGAAGAAAGAAAAATAAAAATGAACATAAGCTCACACATAAATTTAGGTTAAAATGTAAACATCCAAATCCTTTTAATCCTGAATGATTCTCGTTTCCCCATTATACCACCCCACCATAACTTCCTCAGCCCTCTTTCTGATCTCTGATTTCCCTCTCACATAAGCATGTGAATAGGAATTAAAGTGCTCATGTTATGATCTCCAACTCACTTAACTTGTAAGGATCAAAGTAAATTACCATTTATTAAGCAGAACAGTTAGCTGGAAAGAAACTTGATTTAGGAGTCAGAAAGCTTGGGTTCAATTCAATTCATCTATTTTTCCAATCTCATATGCTGTCAAGCTGAAGTACTGAGAACAGTGCCTGTGGTTGAAAACCCTGAATTTCTCATCATATTAGAAGTAATTGATTAAAGATCTAATAAAAGGCATTGAGAATTCAAAATAGCATCTATGGTTCATGTCAAGATGTGCCAACTACAAAATGCTATGAAATCAATACAACCTTGGAAGGGAAACTGCAGTTGGCTAAGAAACTTCAAGAGATTTTCATGACAGGGGTGCCTAGGTCACAAAGTTAGTGACCTGTTGGGAACAAAATAAAAGATACAAACCACTTCCCCTTAATATACAATGACTTTTAACTCATTTCTTATGAAATATAATTGACACATCATCTGTACTGCTGTTTTCATTGAACTAACATGGGACTTTTCCAGTTTCATTGTCTACATTCTAAGCATAATTTTTTTTAATTTTTATTTTGTATTGGAGTATAACCAATTAACAAACAATGTTGTGACAGTTTCAGATGAACAGTAAAGGGACTCAGCCATACATATAGATGTATCCATTCTCCCCAAAATTCCCCTCTCATCCAGCTGACACATAACATTGAGCAGAGTTCCATGTGTCTAAGAATAATCCTAAAGACTTAAAGGTAATGTGAAGGATGTATCTACTAAAAATATTAACATTTCCCTAGATGTTCTAATAATTAAAATCTTAATGCCATTGTTATTGACTCTATAGAATTTATGTTGTTTTTCATACACACCAAAAAAAATGGGAGTTTGGGAGTCAAGAAATAGAAGATGATAATAAGTGACTGACTGGAGACTCCTGTCCTTACTTTCTCTCATAAAGTATCATTCTTATTATCCTTATCACTCACTACTCATGTTCCTCTCAGTTCTACAAGAGGCTGGCTGGACATTAGGATTCAAACAAAAGAATTAGAACCTCTGACAACACTGGGTTCCCTCTCTAGTGCAGCAAAAATTGGCTAGAGCTGGGTTGCAGGCACTCTCTAAATGGTTCATGAGTTCTCTGGAGTGACACATTTCCACCTGATTTATTGACTCTATAGAATTTATGTTGTTTTTCATACACACCAAAAAAAATGGGAGTTTGGGAGTCAAGAAATAGAAGATGATAATAAGTGACTGACTGGAGACTCCTGTCCTTACTTTCTCTCATAAAGTATCATTCTTATTATCCTTATCACTCACTACTCATGTTCCTCTCAGTTCTACAAGAGGCTGGCTGGACATTAGGATTCAAACAAAAGAATTAGAACCTCTGACAACACTGGGTTCCCTCTCTAGTGCAGCAAAAATTGGCTAGAGCTGGGTTGCAGGCACTCTCTAAATGGTTCATGAGTTCTCTGGAGTGACACATTTCCACCTGACCTGTTTCTTTCATTTATGTTCCCTACTTGATCACCATAGGGTTTCGCTATAAGATTGAGCCTTAAGAAATTCTAACATGTGATGGACAGGGAGGCCTGGCGTATGCGATTCATGGAGTCGCAAAGAGTCGGACACGACTGCGCGACTGAACTGAACTGAACTGAACATGTAATGGCCTGAAACAGAAAGACAGATTTGCTGAAGAAGTTGAGAAGGAGTCACAGAGATAGGAGGACAACTTGGAAGTGATGTGAAGAGAGTGTTGTCAGAAAAGGAGAGAGACCAGTGTGTTTCACGTGTGGCCAAGAGAACAAATGAGACAGGAACTGAGATATACTCACTGAATTTAGAATCTTAGAAGCTGGCAATTTTACCCTTTTTTGTGGGGTTTTCTGTTGTTGTTTTGTATTTGGTGGTTTGTTCCATTTTGTTTTTAAGTTGAACCCTGTAGCTATATAGAAGTGGGTTTAGGAGCTTCAGAAACTATTGAATTAAGTAATGCTCTCCAACCCCTACCCCTCAATTCATGTCCACCCGGAAATTGTGACTTTGGAAGTCAAACCTTTGCAGATGCAATTGCATTAAAATGAGGTTATATTAGATTGCTCATGCATGCTCAGTAGCTCAGTTGTGTCTGACCCAGAACACTATGGACTATAGCCTGCCAGGCTCCTCTGTCCATGGGATTTTCCAGGCAAGAATACTGGAGTGGGTCAAATGACTCTTGTTCTTAGAGAAGAAAGTTTGGGCATCGAAAGACATCAGAGAGGAGAACACCATGAGAAGACAGAGACAGAGATTGCATCCAGAAGTGCCAAGAAATGCCAAGGGTTTCTGGCGACACCGCGAGTGAAGAAGAGACAAGGAAGGACCCATCCTTGGAGACCTCAAAAGGAGCACAGCTTTGCTGACACCTTGATTTTGGATACATAGCCTCCAGAACTGTGAGAGAATAATGCCTGTTATTTTAAAATATACCATGTTTATGGTGCATTGTTATAACCGTGCCAGGAAGCTAATATAGGGAGTGAGAAAACTGAAACCAGGAGTACAGAGATAGTTGAAGAGTTTGGGTACATGTAGAAGAAAAAGATAGGATGCTACAAAGAAGGAGAGAACTAAAAATGATCATAGTATTTAGCCACTGTATGCTTTTTCCCAGAACTTCTTGGCTGCTGCAGTGTAGGTATAGAGAATTGAAGAGTAAGTTCCACTGAGGAGTAGAATTTCATCGAATGGTTATAATGGAAAGACAAATGGATAGGAATTTATAGATTCATAGTTTTACTGAAATGGACAACTATGGACTCCATATTACCTAAGGAGGAAAATTAAGAAAAAAGAGGATTGATGGACTTGGAGAAAGTAAAGAGGTCAAAGAATCAGAGAATATCATTAAGCCCATGTTATGGGCTGAAAGGTATCCTCCTAAAATTCATATGTTAGAGCTCTAACCCCCAATGTGACTGTATTTGGAAACGGCCTTCAGGGAGATAAGGTTAAAAGAACTCATAAAGGTGGAACCCTAATCCAATAAGACTAGTATTCTTATAAAAGTTACAATAGACTCCAGACTTCCTAATCCCACTCCTACTGAACTGCTGTGAAATAATTCTGATTTTTATATGTCTGCTCAGTTTTTATTTTTTTTTATTTTAAACTTTTTATATTGTCTTGGGATATGGCCAATTAACAATGTTGCATTAGTTCCCGGTAAACAATGTAGGGACTCAGACATGCATACACTTGTATCCGTTCTCCCTCAAACCCTCCTCCCATCCAGGCTGCCACTTCACAGGCTCAATTCTTATTTTTAATACTATGTTAAGCTGACAAGCTATGTGGTTCAGTTTTGGCTTATGGACTATCATTTGCAGTGTCTGCCTCAGAGTCTCTCCATGTCCACAACTTCAACTGCTAACTCAATACCAATGTCTGCCAAATTCTCTTCTCCTCTAACTTACATAGAATTACTCACTCAGTCATGTTCAACTCTTTGTGAACCCATTAACGGTAGCCTGTCAGGCTCCTCCATCCATGGGATTTTCCAGGCAAGAATATAGGAGTGGGCTGCCATTTCCTTTCTTCAGGGGATCTTCCCAAACCAGGGATCGAACCCAGGTCTAATGCATAGCTTGCAGATTCTTACTGTCTGAGCCACTAGGGAAGTCTCAAAGTACATGTTTTGGCTGAGAGAAAACATTACAGGACCTCTCAGTTCAGTTCAATTCAGTCACTTAGTTGTGTCCAACTCTGTGAGACTCTACAGACTGTAGCATACCATGCTTCCCTGTCCATCTCCAATACCTGGAGCTTGCTCAGACTCATGGCCATTGAGTCAATGATGCCATCCAACCATCTCATCCTCTGTCATCCCCTTCTCCTCCTGCCTTCAATCTTTCCCAGATTTAGGGTCTTTTCTCATGTGTCAGTTCTTCATATAAGGTGGCCAAAGTGTTGGAGCTTCACCTTCAGCATCAGTCCTTCCAATGAATATTCACGACTGATTTCCTTTAGAATTGACTGGTTTGATCTCCTTGCCTTTCTAAGGGACTCTCAAGAGTCTTCTCCAACACCATAGTTCAAAAGCATCAATTCTCACGCTCATACATGACTACTGGAAAAACCATAGATAGCTTTGACTAGACAGACCTTTGTTGGCAAAGTAATGTCTCTGCATTTTGATATGCTGTCTAGGTTCATCACAGCTCTTCTATTAATTTCATGGCTGCAGTCACCATCCACAGTGATTTTGGAGCCCAAGAAAATAAAGTCTGACATGATTTCCACTGTTTCCCCATCTATTTCCCTTGAAGTGATGGGACCAGATGCCATGATCTTCATTTTTTGAATGTTGAGTTTTAAGCCAGTTTTTTCACTCTCTTCTTTCACCTTCATCAAAAGGCTCTTTAATTCCTCTTTGGTTTCTGTCATAAGGGTGGTGTTATCTGCATATTTGAGGTTATTGATATTTCTGCTGGCAATCTTGATTCCAGCTTGTGCTTTATCCAGCCTGGCATTTCGCATGATGTACTACTCTGCATAGAAGTTAAATAAGCAGGGTGACAACACACAGCCTTGACGTACTCCTTTCCCAAGTTGGAGCCAGTCTTTTGTTCCATGTCCAGTTCTAACTGTTGCTTCTTGACTTGCATACAGGTTTCTCAGGGTCAGGTAAGGTGACCTGGTATTCCCCTCTTTTGAAGAATTTTCCACAGTTTGTTGTGACCCACACAGTCAAAGGTTTCAGTGGAGTCAATGAAGCAGAGTACCTGTTTTTCTGGAATTCTTTTCTATGATCCAGTTAATGTTGGCAATTTGATCTCTGGTTCCTCTGGCTTTTCTAAATTCAGCTTGAACAACTGGCTAGCCAATCCCCTAATCAATATTTCTATCTGGAGACCTCAGAGCACCTCAAACTCAACATGTCTATAAGTCCCACAATTTCACTCTCCAAACCTACTCCTTCCTGTTCCAGCATTTCTAACCTTGGGAAGTAGCACACTCATTCATCTGCTTGTGAAAGCCGGGAGTCTAGAGGTCTCTCTCAACAACTCCCTGTCCCTCAGCTTTTATATCCAAGTCCCACAATCTTATCTCCTAAGCATCTTGGTATTACCTTACTGGTCCTATCTCTTAGTGTTAGTCAATCAGTTGTGTCCAACTCTTTGTGACCCCATGGACTGTAGCCCACCAAGCTCCTCAGTCCATGGGACTTTCCAAGCAAGAATATTGGAGTGGATTGCTATTTCCTTCTTCAGGGGATCTTCCCAACCCAGAGATCAAACCCAGGTCTCCTGCATTGCAGGCAAATTCTTTACTGTCTGAGCCACAAGGGGAGCCTTCTATTTCCTAAGCATCACTCAGATCTGCCTTCCCACAGCTACTAATTTATTCCCAGCTATGACCATCTCTTCACCATCACAATGCGATAGCCTACTAGCTGATCTTTTCCACATTCACTCAGTTTGAATTCAATTCAATCATTTCTCAGCTGCATGCAGTGTAGGGTGATCTTTCCAAAACACAAAACTGATCATGTGCCCCTGCTTCCCTTCTCCCTCCAGTCCCAATAGCATTGCACATCCCCCAAATCCATAACATTGCCTACAATTCCCCATGTGCTCAAGCCCTACACAGCTCCCCACTCACATTTCTTCACAATTCCCCTCATTCCTGGCCCCAACCTCAATCCTATTCCAGTCACACTCACACTGAACTTCACTCAACTTTTTGAATGTATCATATTAGCTTCCATCATGGAATCTTTGGGCATGCTGAAAAGATCTTCCTTTCATCCACAAACCACTCTCCTTACCCTTTTCCCTAATAAAAGGATCTTTGCTCAAGCACCACTTAGCCTTTAGACCCGGGCTAAGACTTTGCTGTTGCCCTCATAAACATGTATGTCTTCACGTAACAGCCTTATCTGTTTGTCATTAAATATTCTTCAGGGTGATTATGTGATTAATGTCTGTCTCCCCTACTAAGTGAAAATTCCATTTATTCATCACTACTAATTGACTAGGTATATTTTTTTTATCACTCTTGATTTCTATTGCCTAACATAGTACATGACACATTAGAGGCAGTTAACAAATATTTGCTGAACTAGTAAAGACTACATTCTTCCTAACTAAAACTGCCTTGCTCATAGCCACTGAGAAAGAGGCAAGTAGTCACATTTTTTGCCTTAATGCCAGCAAACTGCTTACCAGGGCTGGTTAGACCAAAAGGAATAGAGTTCTCCCTCAGTATCCATAGGGGACAAGTTCCAGGATGCCAGCAGATGCCAAAATCCAGGATGTTCAAGTCTCTTATATAAAAACAACATAGTATTTGCATATAACCTATGTACATCCTTCATATACTTTAAATCATTTCTGGATTACTTATAGTATACAGAATAAAATGCAAAGTCTATATAAATAGTTGTAACTACAATATACATGCTATATAAATAGTTCTCATACATGGCAAATTCAAATTTTCTTTTTGAAAATTTCTAGAATTTTCTTCCCCAAATATTTTCTACCCATGGTTGGTTTAATCCATTGATGTGGAACCAGCAAATATAGAGGGTGAGCTGTATATCTTTATTATTTACTTTTTACTGTTTTGACTAACCCAGATAACCACAATGGTGTGATCACTCACCTAGAGCCAGACATCCTAGAGTGTGAATTCAAGTGGGCCTTAGGAAGCATCACTACAACAACGCTAGTGGAGGTAAAGAAATTCCAGTTGAGCTATTTCAAATCATAAAAGATGATGCTGTGAAAGTGCTGTATTCAATATGCCAGCAAATTTGGAAAATTCAGGACAGGATTAGAAAAGATCAGTTTTCATTCCAATCCCAAAGAAGGGCAATGCCAAGGAATGTTCAAACTATGGCACAATTGCACTAATTTCACATGTGAGCAAGGTAATGCTCAAAATCCATCTAGTTAGGCTTCAACAGTATGTGAACCAAGAACTTCCAAATGTACAAGCTGGATTTAGAAAAGGCAGAGGAACCAGAGATCAAATTGCCAACATCCATTGGATCATAGAAGAAAAAAAAAAGAGAATTCCAGAAAAATATCTACTTCTGCTTCACTGACTATGCTAAAGCCTTTGACTATGTGGATCACAACAAACTGTGGAAAATTCTTAAAGAATTGGGAATACCAGACTACCTTACCTGCCTCCTGAGAAACCTATACACAGGTCAAGATGCAACAGCTAGAACCAGATATGGAACAATGGACTGGTTCCAAACTGGGAAAGGGGTACGTAAAGGCTGTATGTTATCACCCTGCTTATTTAACTTCTATGCAGAGTACATCATGAGAAACGCTAGGCTGGATGAAGCACAAGTTGGAATCAAGATTACTGGGAGAAATATCAATAACTTCAGATGGCAGATGGCATAACCTTTATGGCGGAAAGTGAAGAGGAATTAAAGAGCCTCTTGGTGAAGGTGAAAGAGGAGAGTGAAAAAGCTGGCTTAAAGCTCAACATTCAAAAAACGAAGATCGTGTCATCTGGTCCCATCTCTTCATAACAAATAGATGGCGAAACAATGGAAACAGTGACAGACTTTATTTTCTTGGGCTCCAAAATTGCTGTGGGTGGTGACTGGAGCTTGTTCTTTGGGAGAAAAGCTATGACAAACCTAAATAGTATATTAAAAAGCAGAGACATCACTTGCTGACAAAGCTGTGTATACTCAAAGCTATCGTTTTTCCAGTAGCATGTATGGATGTGAGAGCTGGACAATAAGAAAGGATAAGTGCCGAAGAATTGATGCTTTTAAACTGTGGTGTTGGAGAAGACACTTGAGAGTCCCTTGGACAGCAAGGAGATCAAATCAGTCAATCCTAAAGGAAATCAGTCATGAGTATTCATTGGAAGGACTGATGCTGATGCTCCAATACTTTGGCCACCTGAAGCAAAGTGTTAACTCATTGGAAAAGACCCTAATGCTGTAAAAGATTGAAGGCAGAAGGAGAAGGAGACAGAGGACAAGTTGGTTGGATGGCATCACCAACTCAGTGGACATGAGTTTGAGCAAACTCTGGGAAATAGTGAAGGACAGAGAAGCCTGACATGCTGCAGCCCACGGGTTTGCAAAGAGTCACATATGACTGAGCAACTGAAGAACAACAACTGTATAGCAAACTATGCTAATACTTAGTGGCTTAAAGCAACAGCCATGAATTTACTTCTTGGTTAAATAGGGCAGCAATTTGTCCTGAAATAGACTAGTTGATTTGGCTGATTTGGGCTAGACTTGGTTGGGCCCATTCATTATTTTCAGTAAGCTGCCAGTGCCTGGAGGCTGGCTAGTCTAAAAGGGCTTATCTCTGTTCACTTGGTCTCTCAATTTCCATCAGCCCAGCCAAGATATATGGCAGAGTTCCAAGAGAAATAGAGGAAGAGTTTAAGGCTTCCAAAGGACCAAGTATGCAACCTCACTTCTGTTTCTTCCTACTAGCCAAAGCCAGCCTAGATTTAAGGATAAAGAAATAGACTCCATCTCTTGATGAAAGAGGCTACAAAATCACATTGCAGGTATGTGGTTACAGAAAACTGTGGCTCTTTCTGCAGTCTACCATACCATCTGTTGGCTAGCCGATGACTTATGGCATGGTGTAGAATACAAGGTAAGCTAAAACAATAAGATCCTGACTCTCAGGAACACAAGCCTGAAACACAAGCCTGAGAAATGTACAGTAAGAGCTGAAGCTTGAAGGGAGTCTTTCAGCTGGAGATAAACAGTAGCTACAACAGGCTCCATATCACCCAAAGCAACTAAAACAGAGGAAGAAAAAAAACGATTCAGACACCAAGAGTGACACAGTGATGCCATTGAAGGGACCCTGAGAAAGATCAGGAAAGAAGCTGGAAATTAGAGCTGTTTTTGTTCCACTCAGCCTTTCACTCCCAGTTCTAATCCATACAGAGCCCTACAATAAGCTCTAGCTTTATTCAGGCTGAGTTCTTTGCAACCAAAAGTCTAACCAGATCAGTTTATGAGAAATGTATGGGCAATCTTTTTCCTTTTTCTTTCTTTCTAAAAAGAATTAAGCCACCTATCCTTTTAAAAAATGAGAAAAAAAAGTGCTTTTTGGATGCATGAACAAATTTGGGACTGAGAAAAGCAAGAATTTGATACTGAAAGCATTGAAACGGTACAGTACACGAGTGACAAAATACAGCTAATTTTCATGAATAAAAATTCTATGGATTTTCTTGTATTCATATTCAATTTTCACTCTGTAATAGTCAATGTTCATGCAGAGGTATGTAGGAGATACATCTTTACATCCATGTCGCTCTTCTCCACTGTTTTCCATTTCAGAACCACTGATACAAAGAAACATAGGCTTCATTACAAGATGTAAACATTGCAATCTGCATGAAGGAAATCATATTACAAGCTAAATTTGGATTTGCAACCAAGTTACAGTCCACTAAATCCTAAGTACTTTTTTTTTCCGGCCAAAGAGCTATATTGCATTTCAAGTCTCTTGTTAGAAACTGATGCTAGGAATTGACAAGATAATAGGATGGAGAAAGTTTTCAGATCTCATTTACAGCAGATGGGAGAAGGGTCAGTTTCCTGGGTAATGAAGCATTGTCTGCTGCCCCTAAATCACTCCAAACTCTGCCTGGTCCCCAGAGGCTTAGAAAAGCATGTGCATTATGCCTATTCTTCAGAGCATTATTCTAACACCTCAAAAAAGAAAAGTTGTGATAAATGATCTGAGAATTGGGAGACACAAATGCCAAACTCAAATTTTGGCTTAAAAAAATAATTCATTCTCCTTTTAAGAGAGAGAGACTTGCAATGCATAGAAACAGCTTTTAATTTATATCTAACACTAGATCTTTTGTCTCATTTGTTCTTACTCAAACTAATGAGTCTTGAAAGCTCCCACTGACAACCTGTTGCTAACAAAACACAGAAGAAAATTAAGGGGCACTGCTTCTGCCCTTCATTCCAGTTCTGGTCTCATGGCTTCATTCTTCCATCTGTAGATACTTTCCTTCCACTCTTATCTTGCAGGAAGCTGCCTGATCTTGTGAGTCATGTGTTTGGCCTCCCTGGGAAAGCAGGGAACGTGTTGTTGAGGATTAATAAAGGACAGCATAGTCCCTAATCTTTTAATTTCAGCATCAAAGAGCTGTCTTTGGCCCCCATGCTTGGTTCAGTTAAGCCCTCATGGAGGCCCCTGCCATTTTGAAGGAGAGAAGATTTTTACAGAACTCCCAGGATTTCTGAAATGACAATTTATATACTATTATGAGTACCTAGATAAGAGACTTACTTATCAGGCTCACCAGCATCCACAGATGTAAGGAGAAACAGGATCTATCTGCAAACAGCATTGTATACTAGACAGAATGTCATACTGAAAACCATAAGAACTGGTCCAGAAATTTCTACTCCTAAAAATTCATACAGACCTAAAACCTTTTCAAGGATTTACCCACCTCTTTCAAGCCTTTATATCTTAGAGCAGTAAATATCAGGAGCCTGAGTATGAACTACCATTGTGAGCCATATTTTACAAATTATTAAATTTGTGATTTGCATCAGCTTGATTTATTTGGTCCTAGACTAATTTATAGTGATTAATTCATCATTCATGTCCTCACTGATTCTGAAAAGCTACCCCCACCTCCTTGATAGTTTACTCCTCTCCAACTCACATAAATTTCTCTATTTGCACGAGCATTCTTTTGGCTTCTTTACAGATTTGTGTGCATGACCAGAGGAAAGAAAAATGATTTCAAGAGATACCAAAGTAACTCTACCCAACAATGATTGGGTAGGGGAAAAGATTCCCATATCTGCCTGCATACATGGGGAATTTCTAATCCTAAGGTATGCAGCATATAAGAGAGATATTCATATTCTCTTTCTTAAAAGAAAGACTTTAGTGAACCTGACTCAAATTTAGCTCTTAAGTTCCATTCCTAATGTAAAATATAATTGAAATTGTGGCATTACTATTAATAGTGGAAATAATAGTATCAACAGCTTCAGCTATGCAGATGACACCACCCTAATGGCAGAAAGTGAAGAGGACTAAAAAGCCTCTTGATGAAAGTGAAAGTGGAGAGTGAAAAAAATGGCTTAAAACTCAACATTCAGAAAACTAAGGCCATGGCATCAGGTCACATCACTTCATGGCAAATAAATTGGGGGAAAAGGGGAGAAATATATGAGGGAAAATAAACCAGTGATCGACTTTATTTTCCTGGGCTCCAAAATCACTGCAGACAGTGACAGCAGCCTTGACATTAAAAGACATTTGCTCCCTAGAAGAAAAGCTATGAGAAATCTAGACAATGTATTAAAAACCAGAGACATCATTTTGCCAACAAAGGTCCACATAGTCAAAGCTATGGTTTTTCCAGTAGTCATGTACAGATGTGAGAGTCTGACCATAGAGAAGGCTGAGCACCAAGAAATCAATGCTTTTAAACTAGTGTTGGAGAAGACTCTTGAGAGTCCCTTGGACATTAAGGAGATCAAGCCAGTCAGTCATAAAGGAAATCAACCCTGAATATTCACTGGAAAGACTAATGCTGAAGATAAAGCTCCAATACATTGGCCACCTGATATGAAGAGCCCTCATTGGAAAAGACCCTGAGGCTGGGAAAAGTTCAGTGCAGGAGGAGAAGGGGGTGACAGAGGATGAGATGATTGGATGGCATCATTGACTCAATGGACATGAGTTTGGGCAAACTCCAGTAGATAGTGAAGGACAGGAAAGCCTGGTGTGATGCAATTCATGGGGTCACAGAGAGTTGGACACAACTGTTAGTGTGGAACTATTACTGTTATAAACTCTGCAACATTTCCATATTTGCTGTTTCTCATTTTTGATATCCCCTGTTTACTATCACATGTTTATTAGCAGAAAATTTCTTAAAAGAAAAACCTTGTTGCCTGTGTCTGGCATAGGAAGAAAGTAAGGAGTTAGGGACTGAAACTCATCTCCCTAGTCCTAGAATTCAAAGTGTTGGGTTGGGTGTGATTATCTCCTAAGAAGAGAAAGATGAAAGAGGGGCTCCTGGCGCTGCCTGGGTAAGGAGGAGCCATGCTGGGCCAGAGAAACAGCTCTGGGACTAAAATAGGAAGGTCCATGTGATGTTCTTCAGCAGCTGTGTTCGTTCTATATTCTCAGTACTCTTTTCATAATTATCCCAGAACCAGCAGCACTATCCAGCAGGTTCTCCTGGGAATAAAGCTATAAGGAATGTTTTCTTAAGATGGAGATGAGCAGCTAGCATGCTCTGTGCACCAGCGAGCTGAGTGTCATTGAGTTTTTTGTCTTGTTCTGTTTATATGTTTTGCTTTGGTTTAGATTGAGCGTTTGGATTTGGTGTGATTTGCCTTGGGGGCCAGTGTTCATTCTGTTCTTCCACTTCTAATAATGTGCAAACCTCTCCATGGGTCCGTTCCCAACTTTCCTGCTGTCTTCTCTGCTTTTTTGTTTTCTCTTACGTACCCATCTTCTCTGACAGTTCTCAAAATTCATTATGATTATCAATGTATATTCCATTTATATGGTATTTAGTGTTCAAAGTGTCCACACATGTCATATGCATTTAAATATGATAATAACCTTAGGTGATGTATATTATCATTTTATAAATAAAGACAATAGTTAAAACCAAATGCTTTTCTTTCAGATATATTAACATTTAACACTACTGAACACTTGAAATCATCAAAAAGGGTTTGTGCTAGTTTTTGGATCTGCACTGTTAATTCTCACAGCAGTCCAATGAGGGATATTATTAATTCTCCTTATGTTGCAGAAAACAAGTAACATGCCCACCTTGTATGACTAGGAATTGGCATAGTCTTAGGTTTTCTTGAGGTTACATTACTGCTAAGCACCAGAGTCAGACTAAAACCCCTGTCTTCTGATTCTGAATCAGAAATCTATTACAAATCTATTACAGTTCTTTTGTTTCCTCTTCAAGCCCTGGATCCTGGCAAAACACATTTGGTTGTTAGATTCGTTAAAACATTCAAAATAAAAAGTGTCGAAAGGCATTGTAACAAAAGGAAGTGTTTTCTCTAGAAATTATGTTTCACACACCAGAAAGCAGAACAGAAAGAGTTAAAAAGACCCAACTGAAGCTGACTCACCCCATAATTTATCTAGTGCTATAAAAATGAAAGACTTCAGTTTCATGACCGCTTAGCCATCTTAAAGGTGAAATGCCCTGGGGGTCCATAAATAGGTTTTGTTCTTTTGCAGTGCTCAATGTTTCAAAGTGTTTTTTATCTTTAAAATATTAAGTAAACACTGCAAAGTACTTAAATGGGCTCTGGGGGCATCTCGGGTTTGATTCTGGCCCTTCGGCAAAGCTGCTGAAGTATAGATCTGGAGAAATAATCAAAGGAAAACTAAATTCACAGCTTTCTTTAAATATTTTATAGCATAACGTGTTAATGTTTCACCTGCCAGCTGCTTCAGCTGGTTTATAAGCAGCTGTCTTAAGCACATGGATTGAGCTGCCTGCGTGGTCACCACATCCACAAAAGCAAGACCCAGGAGCTGGGGAGCAGCCAAAGAGAGGAAGGCCCTGGCCCCTGCCAGTTGCAGCCTCCTTTACTTTTCCAAATTCCCCTCAGTAGGAAAGTACATTAGGAACTGCTTGAGATGAACAATAATTTGCCAGGGTTTTGTCATCTCCCTGGCAGCAATGTCCACAAGGAGCACTTAACATTGCACAGAGAAGATGGTTCCCAGCCATCAGCTTCCTCCCCAGAAGCGGCCAACCATTTCACAAATGGGGGCCTGGAGAGTAGCAAGGACGCCTCAGCTCAGACTCATCCCTGCTGCGGCGAAGACAAAAATTGCCGCTAAATACTTCATTTGCCAACAGTACGTGTCAGTATCATCATCATCTACACACAAAGGCTTTTTAATAGCAATTCTAAGTGAAACGCCAACACATTCCCCACCCATCTGAACTCTCAAAGTTTCAAGAACAAAATCATTCAAGGGATTTATTTTCGAGCTATGTCCTATACTCAGTAAAGAAAAAAGCAAATAAAACCCTTTTTCCACACACACTCACAGACACAAATACTGAGATTCTTTTCTAGATCTCAGCAATACTCGCCCCCAAAAGGTTTTCGTGGGAGTTCAGAGAATCTGAACTCCATTTCTCTTTCTGCTTCTCCAGAGATCTAAGTTACTGTTACTTAGCATAGTAAGAAGGGTGAAAACACAGAGATCTCGTGCTAACAACACTTCTCCCCTTCTCCAAAATCCATATGTTGCTCTGAACAGTCCCCAGTTGTCTGGAAACACGTGAGGCTTGGATCCATCTGGCATGAAGGGTTGGGTCACTCACAGCTTCTGGCATCCCTTTACATTCACAGATTTACATGAGGGATAAGGAGCCTTCAAGGCAAACAACTCAAATATGGTCCAAGATTAGAGTTCAGTCATAGATGGCATATCTGACCAACAAACGTGAGAAAAGGGAAAAGGCAAATTGCCTGGGAGCCCTACAGAGGCCCTAGAAAAGAAATGCCAAGCAAAGATCGTGGTATCCGGCATGATGACTCAGCAACAAAGCCTAAAATTTAGAGGAAAGTGTCAGTTATGGCTGCCTTGAAATAGGTATTTGAACTTGCCCATATCCAGAAAAAAGTGAAATAAAAGCAGCCTGCAGTTACAGCAGAATATACCATGGGCAATCAGGCCAGAGTGGATGTTGTGGTATCCAGTGGAGCAGTAACAGCAGTGACTGATCCCTGATCACTTGTGAAAATACCCAGAGACCCACTGAGAAGACTAGAGTCTGAAGAAACTCAAGAGAATGGGGCTGTCATCCCACCTTGAGGTCAGCATTGGGAGTTATCAGCCAGAAAAATAAGACTGTATTTATAACTTCTGGATATTGCAGGTTACTGAAGAACAATCAGTCAATCCTCAAATACTTATTTCTAAAAGGTTATAGCTCTCCACTCTAGATGGACAACAGCTACTTGAAGTCCCAGCATGAATTCATGTGGGAACCTCCCTATGTTTTCAGCTGTTCTGAGCTCCTGTTGAATCCCCAGTCATCCTTTCAGATAGGTAGTGTCTGAAGTACTGATACATACTGAAGTATCTGAAGCCAAAGCTAATATCTGCCTAGGCATCTATGAAATACTGATACATCCAGAAGTATCTGAAGCCCAAGCTAATATCTGCCTAGGCATCTATTGATACAAATATCTCCATACAGACTAATGTGGGGATTTCTAAAATATAAGGGGTTTGACTCTTTTGGACCCTGTATTTGAAAATCTTGTTCTTTTATCTTCAATGCTACCCTGAATTTTCAAAAAGCAATATAAATTATAAAGAACACATGGTTTTGCTTTTAATGGAAAGTATATTTGAGCTTATTTCATTTCTTGACCAAGTCCTTTGAGATACAACATCAAAGAAGTAATGTACCCTGCAGCCCAAACATTTTGTTGCTATGCCTTCTCACAGACTGAAATCGAAGTGATAGGGAAAAGTCTCAAACTTATGTGAAAAAGTAATAATTACTCCATTTTCTGGCCCCTTTACAACAAAAACTGGCCCCTTTACAACAAAAACCTTTGGAAAGAATTGCCTCCACATATTTTCCTCTCTTCTTTCCTGCATTCACTCCAATCTGTTCTGTCTCAGCAATTATATTTTGACAGAGCCAATGTCAACTCTTAGTTGTTATTTTACTCACTCTATGAGCAGCAATTGTCACCACTGTTCACTCTTTTTCTTGACTCCCAAACTATTTCTCTGGTCTGGGCTTCTCCCCTAAAGTCCAGATTCATGTATCCAGCTGCCTATCTCACTTCTACACTTGATAACTAAGGCATTTCAAACTGAACATTTACAAAACCAAAGCTTCATTTCTTCTTCCTACACCCTGTTCCCTCTCAGTTTTCCCCAGTCTCAATAAATGTCAACTCTATTCCTCTGTGGGCCAAAAATCTTGAAGTCATCTTTGACTCTTTTTCTCAGACCTCATTATTAAATCCATCATAAAATCCTATAAGACTGACCTTCAAATATATATATATATATCTAGAACCTGATCACGTCTCACCACTGTTCTACTATCTAAGCTTCCATTATCTCTTAGATGCATAATTGCAACTGTCTCCTAACTAATCTTCTTGTCTTCACCCCTTTATTCCTCAATAGTCTTTATTCACATAGAAATCATGATGCTTCTGTTAAAATACAACTAGACCATGTCACTTCTCCACTCAAAACCCTTGCACAACTTGCTGTGTATCATAAAGACCAGAGTTCTTCTTACCACGTCTCCAAGGCCTGACCTAATCTGGAGCTCGCCATCTTTTTAATGTCACCTCCCACTACTCTCTGCCCCCTTTCTTCCTCTGCATCCATTCTGGCCTACTTTCTGCTCCTCCAACAGCCTAGATGTTGCCATCTCAGAGTCTTTGCTCCCACTTCCTGGAGTTATCTCCTATTTCATGATTCATCCTTTCCCTTCCTTCTGGTCTCTTCTCAAATATCCCTGATCAGAGTACCTTCCCTGACTCTCTGACTGCTGCTGCTGTTTAGTCACTAAGTCGTGTCTGACTCTTTGCGATCCCATGGACTGTAGCCAGCTGGGTTTTTCTGTCCATGGGATTTCCCAGACAAAAATACTGAAGTGTGTTGCCATTTCCTTCTCCAAGGAATCTTCCCAGCCCAGGGATTGAACCAACATCTCCTGCTTGGCAGGTGGATTCTTTACTACTGAATCATCTGGGAAACTATCTAACTATTTTATAAGAAAAGAACACCCCCACTTCCATTCTCCTTCCCCTTGCCTAGCTTTGCTTCTCCTTCAGGGCTAATCAACACCTGACATAATTATTTGCTCCCCTGCCCCCTGCCACATTAGAATGTGGGCTCCTTTGTAGTTCAGCTGGTAAAGAATCTGCCTGCAATACAAGAGACCTGGATTCAACTCCTGGATAGAGAAGATTCCCTGGAGAAGGAAATGGCAATCCATTCCAGTATTCTTGCCTGGAGAATCCCATGGACAGAAGAGCCTGGCAGGCTACAGCCCGTGGGGTCACAAGAGTCAGACACGACTTAGTGACTAAACCACCATTACCCCCACATTAGAATGTAAGCTCTATTAAAGTAGAGATACTGACTGCTTTGATCACTGAGATACCCTCATCACCCATAACATTATTAACTCACATTACCACATTTCAGCTTCCCAGATGGTGCAGTAGTAAAGAATCCTTCTGTCAATGCAGGAGACATAGGTGACACGGGTTCAATCCTTGGGGAGGGAGATTCCCAGGAGAAGGACATGTCAACCCACTCCAGTATTCTTGCCTGGAAAATTCTATGGACAGAGGAGCCTGGTGGATTACAGTCCATGGGATTGCAAGGAGTCGGACATGACTGAGCAGCTGAGCACACACACACACATCACATTTCATCTCCTCCAAGACTTTCATTTTTATACATTTTAGTATCTGTAAATTGGAGATGCATCTTATAATGTGCAACTTCTTTTCTTTCTTAGTAGTCCATATAATAGTGGTCTATATTATAATTGACACCTTAGATTCAATGAAATATGGTATTTGCACTCAAAACATACTTCAAATGAACAAATGAATTTGATTTATCATATTTTCAGAAGAAGTGTGGGGCTCAAGCTCTTGGGCAAATGGCTACTGAATTATAGCTTAACATACAACTTAATCTACTGATTTTGAATGCTTATCTGATTTGTACTGAAATAGGGGTTACAGAAAAAAAAATAGATTAAGAGTATCAAGGAAAGGGAATTGAAATGGCCTAGAGTAAAAAGAGACAATATAGGCAAGAGAATCACTAGAACTTATTTAAAAATCTAAGGTAATTAATCAAGCAGACCTACATAACTCACTAGCCCCTGAGGGAAACACTAATTAACATATAAAACAAAAATTATTCATAATGGTAACCTGAGACCTAGTCATCTCGAAATGAATAAAGTATTTAGTATGCTCAGCTCAAGAAGCAGAAAAATAGATAGCACATTTGTGTTAGGTTTCTTTCAAAAAATGGTTAAAATAAAAATAATTAATTTGGCTTTTAAAGTGATAAAATTTAATAATCTGGAACATTCATTTCAGTGGCACACTTATAGCTCTCTTAATGATATCATCATCAACAGGGTAATTCTCAGAGAACTTCTATTGGTATTCACTGTGCTTTTGAACCAAATTCATCAAGACCCAATACAATCCCATACTAGAAGAAAATCTGGGAAATGGCAGTTATGAAACCTTTTTACATGAATCTAATCTTACTTCTTATTCTGATAGAAGCTCTGAGTTGAAATGTGTTGGAATAATATTGATCATTTTCTTGTACTTATATGTTACATGCTCCTGCAAATGAATAAAACTTATCTTTGGCCACTTTGTAGGCTTCCTGCAAGATGATGAAGAACATTTTTTGCATAATTTTCTAATTGTAATTTTTTTTGCTATGATATTCATACAAACTGTTAAGTTTTATATATCATCATAAGGTTTGAAAAAATTTTATCAACATGAGAAAATAAAGTAAAATTAAAGTCAATAGGTAAATCGTGTGTAGTTGAGAGAGGAGGATGGATTGTAGTTTGGGGCAGAGTTAAGAGTACCTTATTGATATCAGCTCCACATAAATGCAGCCTCATGTTGTTCATATAAAGTCAGTATTATCAATAAAGCTAATTTCTCATATCTCAGCTACTAAAATATTCATTCCTTGGTATATCTGCTCTTAAAATATGTAATCAAAGAATCCATTCATCAAACTGCTAAGCAGTTACATAGGCATTTGTTGTTGCTCTGTAGTCTCTCAGTCATGTCCAGCTCTCTTGCAACTTCACAGATTGTAACCTGCCAGGTTCTTCTGTCCATGAGATTTTCTAGGCAAGGTTACTGGAGTGGTTTGCCATTCCTTCTCCAAGGGATCTTCCCCACCCAGGCATCAAACCTGCATCTTCTGCATTGCCAGGCACATTCTTTACCAGGAAAGCAATTTCTAAAAGAATCATTATGAGACTAAATGATACCAGTAAAAAAATCTGAAAATATATGTTACATAGAAAGATTTGATCATTGTTACTACTCAATTCAGTTTAGTTCAGTCGCTCAGTTGTGTCCAACTCTTTCCAACCCCATGAATTGCAGCACATCAGGCCTTCCTGTCCATCACCAACTCCCAGAGTTCACTCAGACTCATATCCATCAAGTCGGTGATGCCATCAGCCATCTCATCCTTGGTCATCCCCTTCTCCTCCTGCCCCCAATCCCTCCCAGCATCAGAGTCTTTTCCAATGAGTCAACTCTTCACATGAGGTGGCCAAAGTACTGGAGTTTCAGCTTTAGTATCATTACTAGTTTATTGTCGCTATTATTAAGAAATCAGAAAATTGGTTTAAAACATCAATGTTGGAATTAAAGGCAAAAGATTTAATAGAATCTTCCCTTGGGCTCTTCCACAAGGACTTTGAGTATGAGAAGGGAATAAAGGCTGACCTCTCAATTAGGCAGTGGAGGGAATGAAAAAAAAGAATGTGGAGGGTTGACTGTATTAATTATCCCCCCAACCCATCCCTTCTTATACATTTGTCTTTGCCCCATAAGTGTGTGTTGCTCTTCCACTCTAGGCAGGATATTCTGTTTCACCTTTAGTTTCTTGGCTCAGCCAAGTGACTTGCTTTAGCTTTGGGGATGTTATTAAGAAGCATGAAAAAGCACACATTTCCAGTTGATTTTTTTTCTTTAATTAATTTTTATTTTTTAGTTTGTTTTGCTTTACAATACTGTATTCATTTTGCTATACATTGACATGAATCAGCCACAGGTGTACATGAACTCCCAATCCCGACCCCCTCCTCCCCCCTCCCGCCCCACACCATCGCTCTGGATTATCCCCATGCATCAGTCCCAAGCATCCTGCATCCTGCATCGAACCTAGACCAGCGATTCGTTTCACTTATGATATCATAC
>SJXQ01004550.1:66585-123689 GCA_006408695.1 Aepyceros melampus
CCCCACACCCTCTCTCTGGATTATCCCCATGCATCAGTCCCAAACATCCTGCATCCTGCATCCTGCATCAAACCTAGACCAGCGATTTGTTTCACTTATGATATCATACATGTTACACTGCCACTCTGCCAACTCATCCCACCCTCTCCCTCTCCCACAGAGTCCAAAAGGCTGTTCTATTTACTTTACATTACTGTATTGGTTTTGCCATACATTGACTCCTCTGCCTCTGCCACAAGAACATACCCAAGCTAGCCTGCTAAAGGATGAGACGGAATAGAGCCTCAGTTGTCCTAGCCAAGACTTTCCTAGATTAGATTATAAGCCGTCCAACACTAGAATACTGAAAGATCCCAGTCATGATCAGTCAATACATGATTACCCAAGCCAAGGCCAAAACACCATCCAGTTCACCTGAAAATGCATAAGTTAAATAAATGTACTGCTTTAGTCACTGAGTTCTGGGTGCAGCATTATGTGGCACTAGGGCCTTCCTTGTAGCACAGTTGGCAAAGAATCTGCCTGCAGTGCAGGATACCCAAGTTCAGTCCTCAGGTTGGAAAGATCCCCTGGAGAAGGAAATGGCAACCCATTCCAGTATTCTTGCCTGGAGAATCCCATGGACAGAGGAGCCTGGCAGGCTACAGTCCATGGGGTTGCAAGATTCAGACATGACTCAGTAACTAAACCACCACCACCATGGAACTCACAGAATTTGACTTGGTGCTGAGACGAAACAGTGAAAAGACAGATGATGTAAGTCCTTGTTGCTGAAAAAGGCTATACACGGTGATAAAATAAACACTAAAAGTAAAATATTAAAATTATCCAGGGGCTAGGTGCTTGCCTTTCAATGCATTAAGGAACAGGGACTGTGTCCCACTACAAACTCAGTCTTGGAAAATCTAAGGAATGAATTGAGCAGTGGCAGCTTGAAAACAGAAGGGAAATCTGGCAGAAGGCCTGAATGTGCAGCAAGTGGGAGGGAGAATGGGGGAAATTAGCCTGGCCCTGAAAAAGTCCTCTGGGTTCAACAGAAGAAAGCTCCAAATGCTTCTCCAGGACTTATTCTAACAGATTTCCTTGGATCATTCTAATCTTTCAGTCAAGGAAACAGCATTATTTTTTAAATGCTCTTTCTGTTTTGCATGACTACGTGCTCAATTGCTTCAAACATTTCCAACTCTTTGCAACCCAAAGGACGGTAGCCCACCAGAATCCTCTGTCCATGGGATTCTCCAGGCAAGAATACTTGTGGATTGCCATGCCCTCCTCTAGGGGATCATCCCAACCCAGGAACGCGGTCCACATCCCCTGTATTGGCAGGTGGATTCTTTACCTCTGAGCCACCGAGGAATATTTTATTAGTCTTTCTCTCTTATTAGTCCCCTATTCATTTTCATCATCAAAAATCTACTTCCTTCTTCTCACCTTACTATTGCCAGATAACCATTTTTCTAGCCTAACCTAGTCCACTCTCCCATCATGAAATCTACTATTAATACTTCTACTAGATAATGTTTAAAGCAAGTTTAATCATGTTTCTTTGCTGTCTAAAAATCTTTAGTGGCTAATTGCTTGTTAAATTACTTATACTTGGATCACCTTTTCATTTAAGACTCTCTGAAAAATAACTACAACCTTCCATTCCAGGATGGATGGATAGATGGATGGCTAAACAGATAGATAAGTAGACAGATAGATGACAGGTAGATAGATAGATAGAAAATAGACTCAGAACTTAAACTATTAGTCACAAGAACAAGTTGACTTTATGTTTGGGGTTACAAACGTGACTTACTAGGGGTGGCTTCATGTACATATTTCTGAGCTCCATAATTAGAGCTCTGAGGAACATTGACACTGTAAATTCAGTAATCTTAACTTTAACTTTACATTGAAATCATCTGAAGGCCTTAATAAATATTCATGTTTGGATTCTAAACTGATTGCTAAGGAAAATCAAGATTTTCTTTTTTTAATTCCACTGCTATAACTGAACTTTTTTGGAGAATTTTTCTTTCTTTTCTAGTCTTAGCAAAGGTGACTGGCCTTTGCACTTTATAGTATAATGCAATGGGAAGTATCAAATCTTTTTTTTTTTTATTGAAGTATAAGTTTAACTTCTATGCAGGGTACATCATGAGAAACACTGAGCTGGAAAAAGCACAAGTTGGAATCAAGATTGCTGGGAGAAATATCAATAACCTCAGATATGCAGATGACACCACCCTTATGGCAGAAAGTGAAGAGGAACTAAAAAGCCTCTTGATGAAAGTGAAAGAGGAGAGTGAAAAAGTTGGCTTAAAGCTCAACATTCAGAAAATGAAGATCATGGCATCTGGTCCCATCACTTCATGGGAAATAGATGGGGAAACAGTGGAAACAGTGTCAGACTTTATTTTTCTGGGCTCACCATCACTGCAGATGGTGATTGCAGCCAGAAATTAAAAGACGCTTACTCCTTGGAAGGAAAGTTACGACTAACCTAGATAGCATATTGAAAACCTGAGATATTACTTTGCCAGCAAAGGTCGGTCTAAGGCTATGGTATTTCCAGTGGTCATGTACGGATGTGAGAGTTGGACTGTGAAGAAAGCTGAACGCCGAAGAATTGATGCTTTTGAACTGTGGTGTTGGAGAAGACTCTTGAAAGTCCCTTGGACTGCAAGGAGATCCAACCAGTCCATCCTAAAGGAGACCAATCCTGGGTGTTCATTGGAAGGACTGATACTAAAGCTGAAACTCCAATACTTTGGCCACCTCATGCGAAGAGTTGACTCATTGGAAAAGACTCTGATGCTGGGAAGGATTGGGGGTAAGAGGAGAAGGGGACAACAGAGGATGAGATGGCTGGATGGCATCACTGACTAGCATATGAGTTTGGGTGAACTCCAGGAGTTGGTGATGGACAGGGAGGCCTGGTGTGCTGCAATTCATGAGATCGCAAAGAGTCGAACACGACTGAGCAGCTGAACTGAACTGAACTGATAGTTGGTTTGGGCTTCTCAGGTAACTCAGCTGGTAAAGAATCCACCTGCAGTGCAGGAGACCTCATTTCGATTCCTGGGTTGGGAAGATCCCCTGGAGGACAGCATGGCAACTCACTCCAGTATTCATACCTGAAGAATCCCCATGGACAGAGGAGCCTGTTGGGCTACAATCCATGGGGTCACAAAGAGTCAGACATGAGTGAGTAACTAAGTACAGCAGAGAGTATAGCTGATTTACAATGTTGTGCTAGTTTTTGGTGTACAGCAAAGTGATTCAGTTATTTATATATTTCATATTCTTTTCCATTGTAGTTTATTATAAGATATTGAATATAGTTCCCTGTGCTACATAGTAGGACATTATTATCTGTTTTATTTTTTTTTTTTGAGGCTTTTTTTTTTTTTATTGGCAATTCAATCTCTACATATATACAGTATTGCATAAATTATAAGTGGGTTGACAATTATAGTAACAATACAAATTCATAAGCATTTACATAAAGCTGCTGCTCTAGGTTTTGGTGCATTTTGTGCCAGGTATCTTAGTAAATATGATGAACATAAAGGAACTCAGCTACTTCAATTCATAAGAACAGGCTTTGAAAAACAGCAAATATGTCATCTCATAGAACACTTAGTAAGTCAAATCCAGGAAAATTCATAACTAAAGGACAAAAGGAACACTGTTTAAGAAAGGGTGGCGATAAAAATGTTAGGTTAAAATATTAGGCTTAAACTTTTAGCAACTGGACTTAGGATCCAGAAAGTGTATACATGCTGGGAATTACAAGAAAAGATCCCCGTGTTCTGCTTCACAATCACTACCACATTCCAAAAGAACAATTCTGGGTTGCTACGGTGTCTTCTTCCCTGCTAGTATGAACTACTGTTCCAAGTCCTAGTGAAACAAGATGGTAATTCACATAAATGGGTTTTAAAATGAGACTCTTCTCAGCCCAAATAAAATAAAGCTAAATATGCTCTCCAAATTACAAGGAAATCTAATCAAAATGCTGACCAGATAAAGAAGCTAGATCATCCATTTACCTCCACTGACTGCCTCAGAGCACAGAGCTGGTGTGGCACCTCCAAGTGAGATGTGGGTGGTCCCTGCTCTGCCCCAGTCCGGCCTACAGTGTCGGGGGACAAAGCCCATCAGCATCCCTGGGGTTTTATTCCCCAGGTAAAGAACTGAGTGAGTGGGTTAGATGGCTTTTCAGAGGAATTCCTGCTATTTCTTTTTGCCTTGCCATGCAGCATTTTGGGATCTTGTTTCTCTGATCAGGGATGGAACCCATGACCCTTGCAGTGGAAGTGGGGAATCTTAACCACTGGACCACCAGGGAAGTCCCTTAAAGAGACGTCAAGAGCAAGGATCTAAGTCAGCTTGAGGTCTCACCTCTGGGCAGACACTTAAGAGTGGCAAAAGGGACTTAAAAACAGGTGGGTGAAGTATTTACCTTCTGATCTCATCACTGGGAACTGTTCAGCACTATAGTTCAAGGAAAGCTTTGTCCAGTATTTTAATCTAAGAGCTGGGGAATGCTACAGGGTGATAAGCAAATGAGGCATCTGATGCTGAAATTCTGGATAAAAAATGTAGGGACACGATGCCAAGTCTGGGTAGGAAAACAGTGCACCATCACAGGATGCCAGCCGTCTAGACTTCTTGCCTCTGAATTTCCAGTCATCAGTCTTGGTGGGAAGTGAAAGATTACCAAAGCACAGCTGTTAAAGAATACGTTTTCTGAAATCCTCCCAGGAAGGCCACTTCCATGGGACCAGTTCTAACAGAAAGGATGCAGGAAGGAGAATTTAACTTTTTCTTTATAGATCAGAAAGATGACCCCAAGAGAGCAATGGATTCTCATTTTCTGTCCCGTATAAAGAACAAAAGTATCAATTCTTCTGGAATCTAATACACTGGCTTCATGTTCAAATGCGTCACTTTATTTTCCTTGGAAGGCAGCCATGCATTACACACCTTAAGCACGTGACAGTCACATGGTTTCTTTAATAAGCCCCAGAGCTTCCACAGCTCTCCTGGGCCCGAGTAGTCCTGAGGAGTCAAATGTTAAAGCTTTCTCCACAGCCACATGTTCCTTTGATGTTTGGGTTATTGAACACAAACTCACTGGATAATTTGTCTTCAACAAAGTCCATTTCTGTTCCTAATAGTGTTAGCTGTGCTTTCTTCTCGATGAACACTCTGACTCCTGAGGGAGAAGAAAACGTTGAGTCATAGAATATGAGTCATGCCCACCCTGGAACCTGCTGATTCAAAGCACAACTGAACTTTAAATAGCAACCACGAACAGAAGTCAAACAAGACACTTTTGAATCTGTCTCATTTCCTTTAAGGAATGCCGTGCTCAGTTTCCTGTCTGTCCCCTTTTCTACACAATAATTTATGTCAAAAACAATTGTATTAGGCTAGACAGCTGTACACAAGCAAATTCCATGACAATTCTATGTAAAACTGGAATTTGCCACATGATGAAAATCTGTATATTCTCAGTAAGAGTGCTGTAAAGATGCAGTCAATAAAATTAATGAAAATCCTGAAATGACATCTGTGCACACAAAATCTGCCAAGCCTTGAGAAACACAAAGGACTACGATACAATGGACTGATTTAATAAGACGAAATCAGAGCGATCAGGACAAGTAGTTCTGTTTTTCTACTTGTGGATTGGAAAACTGATAATAACATAACTTCCTAGTTACTATGTAGGTGGAAGTGGGTATCCTCATAAATACTAATGGATTAAGAAAGCTGTCTTCCTTACAAGAAACTGAGTCAGATAAAAGATTATAGGATTANCATCTAATTCTTATCAAAATACATCTATGCCAAAACTTACATATTTAGCTAACATTTCTCTCTTATCAGTTTTATTATCTCATTAAATTTGCTCTCATCTCTCTTCACTTATTAGTCCTTTGGTGATTTCACCCCTTTTGCACTTAAGTGAACATGGTGTTAAATGTTTGCAAAAACTCTTGAAAATTAGGCAGACATCAATACATGTGTTAAGGCCAGTGTGTTAAGACTAGGCAACACATGCCAGGATTAAAATGACTGCAAGTCTGCTACCACAGACCTCTGGTGGAAAGCAACAGGGGTGCTCTGGCACCAGATAAGATCATAGGGAAAGGGACTTTAGTGTACTAGAGAGTTAAGTCCGATAAATTCACACAACGGACTCCTGCATGCTAACTGGAAATGTTGATATAATGCAACACAGAGACCTTGTGAAACGAACACTGATATGATAAAGCAATGCTGGTGACAGAACTGGCCTGGTAAGCTAGAATAAGTAATCAAGTATAAAGGAGCAAGCATGGATTGTGAGCTAGGATATCATTTCCAGTCATTTCTAGAGGTGCCAAAGGCCTGGCCCACGACTGTGTCCCAGGAGGCTGGGAAATCTAGGTCTTAGACTTACTGGTGTATCCTGCAGAAATGAAAATGGGCTGGTGGCACAGAAAGAAGGAATGTAGAATACAGGATCACCTCCTTATGGACCTAAAACAGCGACCCATTATGAAAACAAATTCTCCCACCTGATCGTGACTTTATTCTGTTTCGCTAAATCCTAATTTTCAGGCAGCAAGCCTTCTTATGGCATCAGATTGCCATAAGAAATCCATGATTCATTCTCATCTTTTTCCCCAGTCTTCAGGAAATGCTTGCGCAAAGGTTTCTTAACCAAGAGTAGTGTGTGCGTGTGTGTGTGAGAAGAATGTTGATTATAAGTTTTCTTATGAAATTAATCTTTTAAAACTGCAAACAGTGACTGCTTAATGGGAAAGGGAGTTTTCCTTTGGGGCCAGGTGTGTGTAGGAACTACGATTCCATAATACTGTAAATGTATTAAACGTCACCGAATCGAACGCTTAAGAATGGTTAATTTTCTGTGAACTTTCCCTCAGTTAAAAACAAAACAAAACTGGGCAGTACGTCGAGGAACCAGCACGCACAGTTAATTCTGTTAAGGAGCTACATACAGCACGTACTCTGGTCCCCTTTGAGTGTGTTTGACCTTTCACGCTGAGTACGTTGGAAACTCACTCAGGGTAGAAATGTATTTGTTCTTTCTGAGAGTCACCACGACCTAGGACTGCTGGAGGCACAGAGTATCTCAAAGCCTCTTCCACCCCAGACATCAGGAAGCAACCCTTTGTGCACTGCACCTCCGCAAGGGGGATGGGTGGGCTTTGTTGTCTGCGCTCTCACCGGCGCTCACGCACACCACTGAGGTCCTCCGGCTGGGCTCGACTCGGCTCCTCCATAAGGGCCTCAAGCTGGTTCATTCACCCGTTACGCCTCGAACCTGGCACATCAACCTCTAAACCACCCGCGATCCCCAGCAATGCAGCCCCTGCAAGAACCTGCGCGGCCCCAGGGTCCCGGAAAGCCGCGCTGGACTGCCGGGGGCCACGCTCACACCGCCCCCTCCCCCTCCGCACGCGGCAGCGCGCGGCCTGCTGGGAAACGTAGTTCCCGGGCCTAGGTTCCCGGAGCCGCGCCCGCCCGCGCTTGTTTATCTCAGCAGCAGGGGCGAGTAGGCGGTGAGGGCGATGCGGCGGCTGCGGGCCGGGTCTAGGGCGCAGTCGTCGGGCCGTGCAGTGCCCCGCCACCCTGACCTCCCACCTTGCGGAGGGCAGAGGTGAACCAATGTCACCGGCCCGGCCACGCGCCCCAGCCACTCACCAGGGTGAGGGCGGCCCGGGTGGGCTGCAGCTTCCTCTTGCTCACAGCCCGGACAGTGGCCCGGACTAAAGAAGCCGACATCCTCGCCGTCCTGCCGCCCCGGTGTTTAGGGCTGGAGGTCGGCCATCCCAACCTCTCTCCATGGACACCGCGGGCGCTCTTATTATCTGTTTTATAGATAGTAGTGTGTAGCTGCTAATCCAAATTCCTAATTTATCCCTCCCCTACCCCATTTCCCTTTTGGTAACTATAAATTTATTTTCTAAATCTGTGAGTCTGTTTCTGTTTTGCAAACAAGTTTATTTGTGCCGTATTTTAGATTTCACATATAAGTAATATCATACGGTAATTGGTACTAAAGATTTAAGTACTGAATCTTAATTTATAAGCACATTTCACAGTGTTGGTATATGTAGAATAGAAATGTGGACTGTGTACTCTATCTTCTTTCTACTCTTTCTCTAGAATTATTTTGTAATAATGGCAAGAGAAAGAATGAGAATTTTGTTTCCACTGGATGCAAATTGATGGGGCCCATATGATATGCAACAAAAGGAAACTTAAAAGACACTAACTGGGTGGTGAGTGCCAGCCTGCCCTAGTCATGAAAAAGCAGATGACCTAGCACAACAAGGCTGTTTGCTCTGCACAGACCACGTTTTAGCTGCCCCAATTATTGCCACATATGAATATTGCAAACTTGGATATCAGCATGGCATTCTAATTCCATTTTCTCATGCATCTTAAAACAGGGCATCTTAGTGGTTTGAATGAGAATCTATTACTTCTGATAAGCAAAGGAGCAGTTTTCCACAGGGCAAGCTTAACGATTCTTTCTTCAGACTATGTCAGCCTCCTGAGGGACAAATTCAAGGGACTGCATGACTGTAGGACTAGACTGTGTGGTTCCAGTTTTTTGGTGGTGCTTTTTCTTTCTTTCTTTCTTTTTTTTTTTTTTTTTATTTAACTCACTCATTCATTCTTCCCCCTGGCCCCCAGCTAGAACTGACAGAAAAGCTTTTTGTAAAAGAATTGGATCACACCACCATAATCAGTTAAAAGCTCTGGTTTTTCCAGTAGTCATGTATGGATGTGAGAGTTGGACTATAAAGAAAGCTGAGCACCAAAGAATTGATGCTTTTGAACTGTGGTGTTGGAGAAGACTCTTGAGAGTCCCTTGGACAGCAAGAAGTTCCAACCAGTCAATCCTAAAGGAAATCAGTCCTGAATATTTACTGGAAGGACTGATGCTGAAGCTGAAACTCCAATACTTTGGCCACCTGATGCAAAGAGCTGACTCATTAGAAAGACTCTGATGCTGGGGAAAATTGAAGGCCACAGGAAAATGCTCTGGTTTTTCCAGTAGTCATGTATGGATGTGAGAGTTGGACTATAAAGAAAGCTGAGCACCAAAGAATTGATGCTTTTGAACTGTGGTGTTGGAGAAGACTCTTGAGAGTCCCTTGGACAGCAAGAAGTTCCAACCAGTCAATCCTAAAGGAAATCAGTCCTGAATATTTACTGGAAGGACTGATGCTGAAGCTGAAACTCCAATACTTTGGCCACCTGATGCAAAGAGCTGACTCATTAGAAAGACTCTGATGCTGGGGAAAATTGAAGGCCACAGGAAAAGGGAGCAGCAGAGGCTGAGATGGTTGGATAGTATCACTGACTCAATGGGCATGAGTTTGAGCAAGCTCCAGGAGTTGGTGATAGACAGGGGAAGCCATGCGTGCTGCAGTCCATGGGGTTGCAAAGAGTCAGACATGACTTAGCGACTGAACTGAACTGAATCATAGTCAGTAGAAAGATGTGTGTGGCTAATTAGCTCCTTCCCTCTTCCCCTTCACGTGATCCTGTGAAGCCCAGGTTACTGCTGTCTTGGCCAATGCTTTTTTGAAGTCACTAATGGCACCTGCCTTGTTGTGAGTTTACTGTACCTTCTGCCTCAAGTGAACAGCAAAAATATGACTTTCTTAATGATCTTTGATCTACATGATTACAGCTCTTTTGGCCCTAAAATATAGTCCTACTCTTTTAAGTTTTATAAAATCCTCTGTGCCAAAATTTACATCAAGTTCCCCAGGAGGCTGGGCCAACAGTAAATTCAGGTGGTGCCTCCCACTTCATAGCTACTTCTTTGTCTCCCAGGACAATCCCAATATTTAGAACAGCCTCTTTTTTCTCCTTCATCATGAAACAGTCATAAATCTAGTACCTGGGAGCCAAATTCTCAGGTCAAAGATGCCAATGGCCTCTTCAAAATCACTGCATGTCCTTGTGGTGGTTTGAATCACTTATACAGGGTATTTCTTCCTGGTTTCCTTTGGCCAATCATATTGCTTTGCCTGACTCTGACTTTATATTTGCTTTATCTCAGGGTCCTTTCCCTGTGTGTGCACAGATTTCTTAACCAAGATGGCTTCTAGCAAAGAGGCCTATCGGTAGATCAACACTACTTACTATGAGGGGATGTCTCTTCCCTTTTACATCTGAGGAGTCTTTTGTGCAAGAAAATTTCCTTGACCTCAACATTGAGAAATATGTGGTCTCTTATTTGGACAAGGCTCAGGTCCTCTTTTGCTCCTGCTATTATCTTCTCTTGGGAGTTTCTGTCCACAGGAGACCAACTCCAGATGTTCAGCCTGAAATCCATCTATCTCCTGCCTCAAGACAGCTGAAACACAATGACTGTGGCTTCCTGGAAGCACTGTTGTTTCATTGAGAGAATCTGTGAGATACACCACTCAGTTCAGTTTAGTTCAGTCACTCAGTCATGTCTCACTCTTTGCGATCCCGTGAATCACAGCACGCCAGGCCTCCCTTTCCATCACCAACTCCCGGAGTTCACCCAAACACATGCTTTGAGTTGGTAATGCCATCAGCCATCTCATCCTCTGTCGTCCCCTTCTTCTGCCCCCAATCCCTCCCAGCATCAGGGTCTTTTCCAATGAGTCAACTCTTCATATGAGGTGGCCAAAGTTTTGGAGTTTCAGCCGCAGCGTCAGTCCTTCCAAAGAAATCCCAATGCTGGTCTCCTTTAGGACAGACTGGTTGGATCTCCTTGCAGTCCAAGGGATTCGCAAGAGTCTTCTCCAACACCACAATTCAAAAGCATCAATTCTTTGGTGCTCAGCTTTCCTCACAGTCCAACTCTCACATCCATACATGAACACTGGAAAAATCATAGCCTTGACTAGACGGACCTTTGTTGGCAAAGTAATGTCTCTGCTTTTGAATATGCTATCTAGGTTCCTTCCAAGGAGTAAGTGTCTTTTTTCATGGCTGCAATCACCATCTGCAGTGATTTTGGAGCCCCCCAAAATAAAGTCTGACACTGTTTCCCCATCTATTTCCCATGAAGTGATGGAACCAGATGCCATGATCTTCATTTTCTGAATGTTGAGCTGTAAGCCAACTTTTTCACTCTCCTCTTTCACTTTCATCAAGAGGCTTTGTAGTTCCTCTTCAATTTCTGCCCTAAGGGTGGTGTCATCTGCATGTCTGAGGTTATTGATATTTCTTCCAGCAATCTTGATTCCAACTTGTGCTTCTTCCAGCCCAGCGTTTTTCATGATGTACTCTGCATAGAAGTTAAATAAGCAAGGTGACAATATACAGCCTTGATGTACTCCTTTTCCTATTTGGAACCAGTCTGTTGTTCCATGTCCAGTTCTAACTGTTGCTTCCTGATCTACATATAGGTTTCTTAAGAGGCAGGTCAGGTGGTCTGGTATTCCCATCTCTTTCAGAATTTTCCACAGTTTATTGTGATCCACACAGTCAAAGGCTTTGGCATAGTCAATAAAGCAGAAATAGATGTTTTTCTGGAATTCTCTTGCTTTTTCCATGATCCAGTGGATGTTGGCCTCTGGATCCTCTGGTTCAGAGGATTTTGACCTCTGGTTCCTCTGCCTTTCCTAAATCCAGCTTGAACATCTGAAAGTTTACAGTTCACATATTTCTGAAGCCTGGCTTAGAGAATTTTGAGCATTACTTAACTAGTGTGTGAGATGAGTACAATTGTGCAGTAGTTTGAGCATTCTTTGGCATTGCCTTTCTTTGGTATTGGAGTGAAAACTGACCTTTTCCAGTCCTGTGGCCACTGCTGAGTTTTCCAAATTTGCTGGCATATTGAGTGCAGCACTTTCACAGCATCATCTTTCAGGATTTGAAAATTTGACCTCTGGTTCCTCTGCCTTTCCTAAATCCAGCTTGAACATCTGAAAGTTTACAGTTCACATATTTCTGAAGCCTGGCTTAGAGAATTTTGAGCATTACTTAACTAGTGTGTGAGATGAGTACAATTGTGCAGTAGTTTGAGCATTCTTTGGCATTGCCTTTCTTTGGTATTGGAGTGAAAACTGACCTTTTCCAGTCCTGTGGCCACTGCTGAGTTTTCCAAATTTGCTGGCATATTGAGTGCAGCACTTTCACAGCATCATCTTTCAGGATTTGAAATAGCTCCACTGGAATTCCATCACCTCCACTAGCTTTGTTCATAGTGATGCTTGCTAAGGCCCACTAGACTTCACATTCCAGGATGTCTGGCTCTAGATGAGTGATCACACCATCGTGATTATCTGGGTTGTGAAGATCTTTTTTTGTACAGTTCTTCTGTGTATTCTTGCCATCTCTTCTTAATATCTTCTGCTTCTGTTAGGTCCAGACCATTTCGGTCCTTTATCAAGCCATCTTTGCAGGAAATGTTCCCTTGGTATCTCTAATTTTCTTGAAGAGATGTCTAGTCTTTCCCATTCTGTTGTTTTCCTCTGTTTATTTGCATTGATCACTGAGGAAGGCTTTCTTATCTCTCCTTGCTATTCTTTGGAACTTTGCATTCAAATGGGAATATCTTTCCTTTTCTCCTTTGCTTTTCTCTTCTCTTCTTTTCACAGCTATTTGTAAGGCCTCCTCAGACAGCCATTTTCCTTTTTTTGCATTTTTTGCCATGGGGATGGTCTTGATCCCTGTCTCCTGTACAATGTCAGGAACCTCCATCCATAGTTCATGGTCTTGATCCCTCTCTCCTTTACAGTGTCACAGACCTCTGTCCATACTTCATCAGGCTCTCTGTCTATCATATCTAGACCCTTAAATCTATTTCTCACTTCCACTGTATAATCATAAGGGATTTGATTTAGGTCATACCTGAATGGTCTAGTGGTTTTCCCTGCTTTCTTCAGAGTCTGAATTTGGCAATAAGGAATTCATGATCTGAGCCACAGTCAGTTCCTGGTCTTATTTTTGTTGACTGTTAGAGCTTCTCCATCTTTGGCTGCAAAGAATATAATCAATCTGATTTCAGTGTTGACCATCTGGTGATGTCCATGTGTAGAGTCTTCTCTTGTGTTGTTGGAAGAGGATGTTTGCTATGACCAGTGTGTTCTCTTGGCAAAACTCAATTAGCCTTTGCCCTGCTTCATTCCTTACTCCAAGGCTAAATTTGCCTGTCACTCCAGGTGTTTCTCGACTTCCTACTTTTGCATTCCATCCCCTATAATGAAAAGGACATTTTTTTTTTGAGACACAGCATTAATCTCTTTTAAAGGGCCCTTCATGTGACTGAATACTACCCTGGGGCATGACCTTTAGTTTTAACAGAAGTTTTGACAGTCACATTCTTTGCTTCTTCTTTAGACTGTTGTTCTCCTGGCAGTGCTCTAGATTTGATCTCTGATCAAAAGTTATTTCTTAATTTTGGTACTAGTTGCCATCAGGAAAAACAGAATTTTGACAACTATCAAGTCTTGGCTCTTTCATACTTTTTATCCCTACTTCAATTTAATTCATTCTTTTCCTATCTTACTATAAGAAGCAAGAAAAAAACAGACAGCACCTTCAATACTTTGCTTGGAAATTTCCTAAGTTATATCACCCAGTTCTAAAGTACATTTTCTATATTTCACATTACTACAAGAAATGATGTTTCTAAGCTTTCTGCCACTAAATAACAAAGATTCCCCTTTTCTTCCATTTTTACCACCATTCATCTTCAGTCTTATAAAACCTAGAAGGGTGGGATAGAGTAGGGGACAGGAGGGAGGCTCAAGAGGGAGGGGACATATGTATACTTATGATGGGCTCACATTGTTATATGATGGAAACCAACATAACATTGTAAAGCTATTATCCTCCAATTAAAAATAAATTTATAAATAAATAAACAAAAAACTAAGAAGACCCTATTAACAGCTTCTTCAGGACCTTTAGAATTTCACTAACATTTTGCTCAAATTCCAGTTCTAAAACCACTCCTATATTGTAGCTTTCATCTTAGAGCATTGTATTTCTGGACACCAAAATCTGTATTTATAATTGCTGCATAACAAATTACACCAAAAATTAGCAGCTTAAGCCAACAAATATTTATTACTTCATTGTTTCTGGAGGTCAGTAATCAGAAGCAGTTTGGCTACATAATTTTGACTTACAATGTCTCATGTCTCACAGTCAAGCTTACAGCTAAGGCTACTACTATATCAAGATTCAACCATTTATCTGGGAATAAGATATCCACTTCCAAGTTCTTGTGACTATCGGCAGGCTTTAGTTACTCGTGGACTTTCGTACTGAGGGCCTCAGTTCTTCTTTACACCATCTGGGCCTCTCTATACGGCTGCTCAAATCATGGCACTTTGCTTCCCCTGGCATAAGAGCTGTGAAAGAGAGAGTGTATACACTCAAGATTGAAGTTACCATCTTTTTTAACCTAACCACAAAAGTAACATCCCCCTGCTTCCACCTTTAGAAGTGGATCAATAAGTTCAGCCCACACACTCAATGAGAGAAGATTACATAAGGGCATGAACACCAAGAGGGAGTGGTCATTACGGATCATTTTAGAAGTTGCCTTTCACACAGACCCTAAAATGAGAGATGGAGACCATGTGGCAAGACAGAAGGAAAGATCACCTGAAGAATTTCCAGTCTCATGAGAGATGGCAGTTTCCAGTAGTTGCCTTCTGTAAGATGTTTCTGAACATTTAAAATAAATGCACCTACTCTTTAGCAAGCTCAATTGAATTGCTGCTCTTTATAACCAAATTATTCCTGAGACTAAATCCTATTTTCTTGCAGAATCTGTACTCCAGCTTTGAGACAGAAAGCAAATATAATACACCCCTCTACAATCTAAATAAGACTCACAGTGTCTGAACTGACCTGCAGATGCTGTAGATCAGGCGTGTTCTGTATTCTGCTGACCCTGTCAGCAAAAAGCTCTCTGGCAGCACATTAAGGACAGCACACTTATATTAGAAGCTGCACTTTTAATTTCTGTGACATGTAATGAGGCAGTCTACTAGCCAGAATATCTTATTAGGTCATAACGTGTTAAATGTGGTTTAATCAAGAGCTGCCATTAGATGGCTTCCCAATGAACCTTGGATGTAACAAGATCATATAACAAATCATCTGTGGAATCCCTCTGAAGCTGTGCTAAGAAAGACAGGTCAGTTATGCAGTGCAAGCAATAATACCCTCATAACTAGTAATAATAATGATGAAAACAGCTAGCATTTATTGAGCACATACATAAGGTTCTCTTATAACTAGAAATGGCTATACCAGAAATGCCCATCATTTTCTTCTCACACACACACATACACACACTTTTTAGAAAACTTACTAAACTAAACTAGACCGGGGAAAGAGAATTTGCATGTAGTAGTTACTAAGTGCAACTTAGTAACCTGAAATGGTTACACAATCCTAAAACTCAGTTACTATTACATCCCCATTTCAAAGCTGTTGCTTTGAAACTTCGAACTAAAGTTTAGCAACACTGAGCAACCAGTCCAAGATCTAATAACTTGCTTCCTGATAGTCATGCCCTAGGTGGTTCCCTTTCACATTGTGTCCGGGATGGGATGGTCGGTGGGGTCAATCATTATAGCAAAAGTAATGATGAGGGGCTTTCCAGGTCGTTCAGCGGTAAAGAACCTGCCTGTCAATGCAGGAGATGTAAGAGAGGCAAGTTTGATCCCCAGGTCAGGAAGATTCCATGGAGGAGGGCATGGCAACCCATTCCAGTATTCTTGCCTGGAGAATCCCATGAACAGAGGGGCCTGGCAGGCTACAGTCCACAGGGTCACACAGAGTAGGACACGACTGAAGAGACTTAGCACACAATGGTGAATGACTTTTGATGCTGGGTCATAAGAATAATTTCACCAACTTCCACTTTGCTCTCTTGGATCACTCTTTATCAGTCAAGCCAGATGCCATACTGTGAGAATACACAAGTCAAAAGAAGAGGGCCATGTGGCAAAGAACTGAGGCCTCTTAACCACCATCAACTTGCCAGCAACATCAGTGATCCATTTGGAAATGAATCTTCTAGCTTCACTTGATTCATGAGGTGATAATAGCCTTAACTACCATCTTGACTCGGAGAAGGCAATGGCACCCGATTCCAGTACTCTTGTCTGGAAAATCCCATGGATGGAGGAGCCTGGAAGGTTGCAGTTCATGGGGTCGCAAAGCATCGGACATGACTGAGCGACTTCACTTTCATGCATTGGAGAAGGAAATGGCAAGCCACTCCAGTGTTCTTGCCTGGAGGATCCCAGGGATGGGGGAGCCTGGTCGGCTGCCATCTATGGGGTCACACAGAGTCAGACACAACTGAAGCAACTTAGCAGCAGCAGCAGCATCTTGACTGTAACCTCATGAGACACCCTAGGACAGAACTACTCAGGTGAACAACTCCCAAATTCCTGACCTACAGAAACTGTAAGATAGTAAATGTTGTTTTCTTGTTATACATGCCTTATGACCCAGCAATCCCACTGCTGGGCATACACACAGAGGAAACCAGAATTGAAAGAGATACATGTACCCCAATGTTCATCACAGCACTGTTTATAATAGCCAGGACATGGAAGCAACCTAGATGTCGATCAGCAGATGAATGGATAAGAAAGCTGTGGTACATATACACAATGGAGTATTACTCAGCCATTAAAAATAATACATTTGAATCAGTTCTAATGAGGTGGATGAAACTGGAGCCTATTATATAGAGTGAAGCAAGGCAGAAAGAAAAACACCAATACAGTATACTTACACATATATATGGAATTTAGAAAGATGGTAATGATAACCCTGTATGCGAGACAGCAAAAGAGACACAGATGTATTGAACAGTCTTTGGACTCTGTGGGAGAGGGAGAGGGTGGGATGATTTGGGAGAATGGCATTGAAACATGTATAATATCATATATGAAATGAATTGCCAGTCCAGGTTTGACGCATGATACTGGATGCTTGGGGCTGGTGCACTGGGATGACCCAGAGGGATGGTACAGGGAGGGAGGTGGGAGGGGGGTTCAGGATGGGAAACCGTGTATACCTGTGGTGGATTCATGCTGATATACGGCAAAACCAATATGATATTGTAAAGTAATTAACCTCCAATTAAAATAAATAAATTTATATTTAAAAATAATAATAAATAGATAACTGACATAAGCAGTGAAACTGGGTGCTCCTATCTCAAATTCTCTTATAGATTGTAGTTGGGACATTTGCCAAGCCTGAGGTTTCCATTTGAAGGGTTGATGGGAAAGGACCTGTTTCTAAACTCATTTCTTGCAGCTGTTGGCAAGAATTCAGTTCTTTGCTGGTGACTGGACAGAGACTTCCTTCACTGTCTTATCAATGGGCCGCTCTATAAGGCAGCTTGAGACATGGCAGCTAGCTGTCCTCCCTTAGAGCAAGTAAGAGAGAATAAAAAGAGGGTACCCAAAATGAAAGCCATAGTCTTTTTGTAAGGTACTATCAGAAGGGATATCATACCCAGTCTGCCGTATTCTATTTTCTAAAAGTTGGTGATCAAATCCAGCCCACACTTTAGGAGAGGAGTTTACACAAGGGTGTAAATACCAGGAAGTGGGCATCATTGGGGGTCATTCCCCACATTGGGCATGCCACACTAGGTTATAGCTCCAGTGGGCTGGGTTGATGCTTTTCAGCATTATACTCTCTGCCTCTCTTGATCTAGTTGTGGATTCCAGTCATAGAGGTAGATCCCAAGCATTGGGCATACCCTATAATCAAAGCACTCCTCTCCAGGATATTCACAGAAGGGTGGATAGGCTGCAGGCTGCTCCCTAGTCACTCCCATATTACAGCTGTTTCTACTCCCTAATCATAGTTATACCTCAGGTCACTGTTTAATCAGCTGAACTCAGACTCTATCCCTTCACTCTTCAAAGTACCACCAACTCAAGACTTTATTAACAGACAGTTTTACTGATGGCTCCAGGGTAACTGAAATTATGTACTGCCTCTCAGCAGATGTCTTCAAAATTGAACATTAGCCAGTTCTGTGTCCTTAAAATTATTTCAGTCCCCTAAGCACTGCAACTTCTCAGAGGTCACCTTTCACAGAGGCTCCACTTGGGACTTTGTTCCTCACTCTTTAGGGCCAGCACACAGAGTCGTGCCGGTTGGGCTCTGCACAAAGTGCTTGGCTAAATGGGTGAGTAGAGGACTGCACTTCAGCTCATATTCTGCTCCACACTCTGAGGCACACGTCTTACAGCAGGGCTTCACCTGCCTGATGCTGCACAAAGTGCCATCTGGGATAGTTGAAGCTCTCTGCCCTTTTACACTGTTTTCCAGGCTACCTTCTCTGACGTCTAAGCTATTCTTGGAAACTCCTGTGACAAGAAAGAAAAAAAAATGATGAAAAGCCTACTATTATTCACAATTTACAAATTCTAAGAAAAGTGGATCCGAGAAGTTAAAGAACTGTTTTTTCTGCTGAGCACATAATTTCTAATGTAATGGTCTTTCACAGACTTGATGAAAGAGTTCAGTGGAGAGTGTGAAGATGAAAAATTAGAAAAACTTGGGAAAAGCTAAATTCCTTTGTTTAAGGAAAGGGATATAAAAATATTGGTGGATATAAAAATACTGGCAACCCACTCCAGTATTCTCGCCTGGAAAAGTCTGTGAACAGAGGGGCCTGGAGGGCTACAGTCCATGGACTCACAAAGAGTAGGACATAACTTAGCACAAACAAACAAGGGCCCACTCTAAATCCAGAGTGATCTCATCTCAAAATCCACAATTTACAGGTGCAAAGATTGTTTTTCCAAATAAGGTCACCTTTGCAGATTCTGGGGGTTACAACTTGGGTATACCTTTGTGGGCCACTATTAAACCTGCTGTAATCTGGTAACAACAACAAAAAAAGGGAGTTGGGAAGAGTCTGGAACCAGGAGCTAGAGGCTGCATGGAGACTGAGAAGAGTTACTTTGCAGATAAAAGATATATCTGATAGGCTTTTCTTTTTTTGGAATGCAGTGCTGTTCACCTGAGACTTAAAACACACTTTCATCTTCCTAAAGTTTACATTACTCACAATTTCCTAGTGGTATTGTTTGCTTGGATAGGAGATAGGGATAGAAGTGACACTATAGACATGTTTGGGTTAAAATTCTAAATTTCTTACTCTATTTCACAGAACACTTTAGTTCTCACATTTCCTCAAATTCTTCTGCATACTCTAAGGCCTATATTTCCATAGTCTCATCAAAAAGGTTTGTGCTAAACCAAAGGCATTATGTCCTATTCCTATAAGAAGAGGCTGTCATCAGTGGCTATTTAAATAACAATTGTTCCTCTCTTTCAGATAAACTTAAAACTCCCCACCAAATTACTAATGTGCATCAGGTTAAGTAACTTTGGTTGAATCTCTGGAATTTTCACACATATCATATCATCAAATAACCTAAGAAAACTAGTATTATTCTCCCGTTTTACATATGAGGAAGTAACAGCTTAGGGAAGTTTAATAACTTTTAGAAGGTAATAAAGTAAGAAGTATAAAAAAACAGAAATCAGATCTCTGACACTAGAACTCCACTTTTTTCCCTTCAGCATATATCGCCACATAAATAGTTTGGTCTCAGGTAAAGCAACAGCAAAGAGCTATCAATACAGAGTACATAGAAAATGCTTGAATTCCTCAGACCAAAAAATAATGAGCTTGCTTGTGTTCTGCATCCTTATTTTATGAGCTCCAAGATAGATTGAAAGCTTAGGGGCATATTGTCCTAAGGAAGAAGATTCACAGGCATTCAAAATGACCAAATATTTAACATACCCAAACCTGTGCCCATGGCATGATTTGCACCCAGTATGATAATTTACATGAAACAGAATTTTTTAATTTAAGAATTTCAGCTGAGGCTTTGAGTTAGAATAGTTAAATACCAAAGAGGTTTTTGAGGGGAAAAAAAAAAAAAAAAACTGTATGCATATTTTCAAGACATTATCCAAAGACCAGATCAAAGTCTGATTTGTACCAATAGGGAGATATACAATACTTGAAAAAGTACAGCTGGGGAGAGGGCTCTGTGAGAAAGATGAGGATGCTGTATTAGGAGCTCTAACCCTTAGATCACTAAAAAGAAAGGATGAAGAGGTTTCTGCTCCTTCACCTCAAGCTTACAGCAAAGAGTGCTTCCATGAGATCACCATGAGAGATGGAGATCTGACTTCTAGCAGCTTAGGACACAAAGTTTGGCCTCTCCCTAGGAACACTTGGAGACTTGCTTTGGTATCAAAGCAAAGATGGATTGTTGCTGCATATGAAAGGTATCTGCATTTGCAGTCAAATCATATGTGAGTATTGAATGTACACCAGACGGTCTCACAGGAGTCAGTGGATAGCCTGCCTAACTCAACTACCTGGAAGGGTCATTGGGATCCAACAGAAAGACACTATCATATCTCATGAGTCATGCTAGTTCACACCCCAGTTTCAAATGAAACAAAGTTTGAAGAGGTCCAATCAGAGTTTTGTCTTCAAAAAAAAAGAAAGCTTTTCTTGGTTTAGAACACTTCAGCCACAAAAATTACTTTGAAAATGATTAGACTTCATAGCTGACTTTACCTCACAAATTACCCATATGTTCCAGCTCATGTTACAATTTCTTTGGGGAGCATTAAAATGATTTTTCAATTTTCTCAATTTCTTCTATCCCTGCTGAAAATAAGAGATGATATCATATGATAAGAGCAAATCACTTTAAATTAGACCAACTTGACTTTTGTCTTGCAGTCAATCAAATGCTGATCAAACGTGTTTTTCCCCCATAGAAAAACAAACTGTAGAGAATTAATAAAGAAGCACTTCTTATATTTCTCAAAATATAGAGGTTTGTTTTTAAACTCCTCTATTTTAAATCTTCTGTCAAACTGGTAAGCTGTGAATTTTAATTTATCACTTTATCATGTCATCAAAACAAGAAAAGAAAGCCAAGAAATGTAATTCTGAAGAATAAACACAATAAGGTTTCTGTTGTAATACATTTCTTTAAAATGTAGAACTGTAATTATTTCAAATAGTCCATGAAAATTAGCCCTTACTGATCAGCAGATTTTGTTTCTGTGACTTTTTGTCAGTAGAACATAAGTTATGCAGAACTTTCAAATCCATGTTCAGAACACAAAATGCTTTAAAAATATTTTGAGAGAACTAATATAAGAAAATTTATATTTAGCAGAAATTCCAAAAATAAAAGCACATGTTACAAAGTTAAATATTAGATTTAGAGCAAATAATGAATAGTATATACTATGAACTCAAAGTGTGTTAAAGAATTTGCTGATGAAGTAAATGTTTATGAATAAATAAATGTGAACCTTACAAGATATATCTGTCACATACTCTCTGAAATTATGCAGAGGCAGAAAGAAAACTGAAAAATTCAGAAATACATGGAAATTAAACCACACATTCCTGAACAATCCATGGGTCAAAAAATAAAAGGTATAACTTTGATACAAATGAAAATGGGAATACAACCCACCAAAACATTTGCAATGCAAAAGAAACTTCTAAGAGAGAAGTTTATAATAAAAAATGTCTACATTAAGAAAGAAAGATCACGAATACACAGCATAACTTACTACAAGGAAATTTAAAAAAAGAAGAAGAAAAATAAACTAAGCTCAAAGTTAGCAGAAGGAAGGAAATAACAAAGATTGGAGCAGAAATAAACAGAATTGAGACTAGAAAAGCAATAGAAATGATAAATGGCACTGAGCTGGTGGCAGGAGGATGTCTCTGCAGTGCACCCACAGGTTTCAGCAAGGGAGCAGGAGAGTGCCTTGCCTGTTGTGCACACATCAGCCTTAAGAATGGGAGAACCAGGCAACCACTCACACTTGCCTGCTCCAGCCAGGGAGTTGGGGAGTACTGCAGGGCAGTGGGATCATGCCCTGCCCGCTCAGCCCTGCCTGTCTTAGCAAGGCAGTAGAAGGGTGCCACCTCCAAGCCCATCTACCTGCTAAGCAGAGAGTGCAGTCAGGGCATCCACCAACACCTCCATCTCCAAGAAGACTTTCAACTGACTTTCCACAGATGACTTTAGATTAGCAAATGAGTCCCCTTTCCATAGAGGAGGCATTTTTCAAACTGCTTTTTCTTGGCTGGGCTCAGAGCAAGTGGGACTGCAGGCAAGCCCTTTGGAAGAGGCACCTCAGTTTCCTACAGTACTTTGAGTCCTTGGACATTCGCCTCATTGGTTTTCTAACAGACGTTGCAGGGGTTCACCTCTCCAGTGCAGACCTCATCAGTGTCCCCTGATGTGGGACACCAGCCCCTCAGTCCTCTGGGACAAGCACAGGACTAGTGAAATCGTTCCATATTGTGTTTTGCCGTGCCAGGGGTGGAGTTTTGCTGAGACTATGTTTCTGCCTTTCCTACTCAACCTGATGCAGTCCTTTTATCTTTTATTGTGGAGAAGCGGTTTGTCTAGTTTTCAGATCTTCTTCAGAGGGAAATGATACATACGTAGCTGTAGATTTGGTGTGTCCATAGGAGGAAGTAAGTTCAGGATCTTCCTACACTGCCATCTTGGACCACCACCCCCTCCAGGTAGTTCTGATATAAACTGAAATTTGAGAACCAGTGGGTTAGCCCAAGAGAAAACAAGCATTTGTGCACTTATGCACAGTACCTCACAGCCTTGGGGGAAAGGGAGAGCAAGATGGAAGAAACGCCCCAAGACGACAGGATGAGCTAAGCTACCCTATAAGGAAAAACTTAACCCAAATTTAGGACTTCCCTGGGGATCCAGTGGTTGAGAACTCACCTTGCAATGCAGGGGACACAGGAAGATCCCACATGCTGCAGAGCAACTGCGCCCACGCACCACAGCTGCTGAGCCTGAGTGCCTAGGGCCCCTGCTCCACAAGAGAAGCCACTGCAGTGAGAAGCCTGCTTACTGCAAAGAGTATCCCTCACTTCAACCAAGAGTAGCCCCGCCCCAACTAGAGAAAACGTGGGCTTAGCCACAAAGACCCAGTGCAACCAAAACTAAATTCTAAAAAAAGAAGAGCTGAAATTTAGATAGTTGTGGGCTTCCCAGGTGGCACTACTGGTAAAGTAGCCTGTCTGTGCAGGAGACATGAGACCCAGGTTTGTTCCCTAAGTCAGGAAGATCCCCTGGAGAAGACATGACAACCTGCGGACAGAGGAGCCGGGCAGGCTATGCTCCATTGGGTCACAAAGAGTCCAACACGACTGAAGCGACTTAGCAGAAGATAGATTTAATCCTCTAAAAATCAGAAATATATTAAAAATAATTAAGGAATGTTCAATTTATGCTCATAATATGATATTTTTAGTTATTTGTCACAGACTTCTTTTTCCATTCTTTCTCCTTTGGTTTAGGGAAGGCACCATGGTTAAGTATAGAGGTTCTGGAGCCAGATACTTCCAACTTCAAACCCCAGCTCCCTCACTATATTAGCTATGCAACTTGGACATGTAAACCTCTTTCCATTTCTTCATCTTCAAAAGTGTCTATTTGTGTGTGCTCAGTCATGCCCAACTCTTGGCGACTCCGTGGACTATAGCCTGCCAATTCCTCTGTCCATGGGATTCTCCAGGCTGGAATACTGGAGTGGGTTGCCATGCCCTCCTCCCAGGGAGCTTCCCAATCTAGGGATCAAACCTGTGACTCTGAAGTCTTCTGCACTGGCAGGCAGGTTCTTTACCACTAGTGCCACCTAGGAAGCCCCAAAAAAGTATGCTTTGCATCTACAAATAAGAGTCACAGCAGTGGAAGTATGAAGAAAAAAAAAAGTGTTGATTGTTATAAATGTTTTCATAGGGCATACTGAGCCTGCAACATTTTTCTTTCATTTCATTTAACTTTCTTCTTGGATATTTTCCTAGGATTTCTGTTAGCAGATTCATTGCACTTCAGCAAAATGTGGCAACTTCTTCCAAAGCACTTTTCTCAACCAGAGAGCGCATCAGATCACAAGGGGAGCTAATTCAATAAATACATCCCTGCCATAGCTCAGTCCTAAGGGTTCATCAGACTTTCTCAGAAGGGGTTCCAGGCACGTGTACTTAATTGAAGAGTCTCCTCAAGGGACTGGGATACTCTGCAACTCATTTCACATTAAGCTCTCATCTCCCACCAACCATACACACACATAACTACAAACTACTATTCTAAATGGCAGTGGTTCCTCAACAGAAATATTCAAACCATGTGTTCCACACAAAATAGCACAGTATGGTTCTTAAAATCTGAGGCTCTGGAGCCAGGTTGGGTTTGAACTCAGGCTCCTATATGTGTGATCTTGGCCAGTTCACCCTTTAATGCTACTGTTAATTATATCAGCTATAAGTAACATTGAGTGTTTCCTATGTTCCAGGCACTGCAATAAACACTAAACATGGATTAATTCATTTCTACAACAAATCTATGAACCTGGTGTTATTATTATCTCAGTTTTATAGATAAGGAAATGGAGGCTAAGAGAAAAGGTAAGTAATAGTTAACTTGTTTAAAATTATATACTTAAACAGTAATGGACCTGGGATAGCACCCAGGCTATCTAACACTAGAGATCACGCACTTGGTCAATTCATTACATTGACTTTCTGGAACACAAAAACAGCAAGAGAGAAAAACCTACTAAGGAAAACAGGAGCTCACAAATCTAAAATGAAAATCAAAACGCAAAATGAATTGCAGTATCCTGGCACTGTGCCAGAAAATAAAGTGATCAAAAAACAAGGATGGTGGATAATGTTCTAAGGAAAGTAATGGGGTGGTTGCCCATAAAGGCATTTTACTGATACAAAAGGGATTTCCATACCAGCTTCTTCTCCACAACTAACCTGTTAAATGAAGAATGGCAGATGTCATATTCACACCTAGGCTTATTAATAGACTTTTCCTGAAAGCACTTCCAGTATGACAGCTGTTCAGCAGAAATCATCAAGTTCAAAGGTGGGTCAGGAAGATACAGGGCTCTGGGAGGGAGGTCTCCAGGGAGAAGGAAACAAAGGGAGACTAGAAAAAACAGGTATTATTTTGGGAAAGTTGAGGGAAAGATTGGGTCAAAAAGAATGTAGGCTAATTTTACAAATATGCACCCCAAAATAGAACTTCTTGACTTTGTATTGAAAAATATTTACCCAAGTATAATTATGAATACTATTTATGGCTCTCAACTTTTTGAATTAATCTATGGAAGACTGATGCTAAAGCTGAAACTCCAATACTTTGGCCACCTGATGAGAAGAGTTGACTCATTGGAAAAGACCCTGAAGCTGGGAGGGATTGGGGGCAGGAGGAGAAGGCGATGACAGAGGATGAGATGGCTGGATAGCATCACTGACTCGATGGACATGAGTTTGAGTAGACTCTGGGAGTTGGTAATGGACAGGGAGGCATGGCGTGCTGCAATTCATGGGGTTGCAAAGAGTTGGACATAACTGAGCAGCTGAACTGAACTGAATTGATGGACTAGTCACAAAAGACCTAATTTGGGTTATAAAACAGATTGTAACTATTGTAATGTTATGCATTCAGCCATGAAAAAAAATCAAACTACTGGTGCCTTAAACATGACAGTTTATTGTCCTTTCATATTAAAAGAGTCTATAAATAAGTGGTCTAGGGCTTGTACATTTCCATCAGGAGAGACCCAGGCTTCTTCTACCAAAATGAGGCTTCCACTCAGGACCCAAAATGGCTGCTCAAGCATCAGATATAACATCCACATTCCAGATAGCAGGAAGGGACATTTCCTGGAAGCCACACTGGACACTTCTACTTGCATCCTATTGACCAGCCACATGGTCACACCTAATCACAGGGAAACTGGGAAAGGTGGTTTCTATTCTTGGCAGCCACCTGTCCAGCTAAACAGAAATTCTATTACAAATGTAGAGGTGAGGAATGGATATTGGGTGACAATTGCCAGCTTTACCCTTTTGGTCCATGGCAATGTAAAAGAACAGATAATAGAAACTAGAAGATGAAAGTAGGAAAGGGAGCTGAAGAGAGGTGTATAAATAGTTACAAAACAAGGAGTTAAGAAATACTATTTATGTTTACAGAAAAATTTAAGTACAACTATTTCTGCTTTATTGACTATGCCAGAGCCTTTGACTGTGTGGATCACAATAAACTGTGGAAAATTCTGAAAGAGATGGGAATACCAGACCACCTGACCTGCCTCTTGAGAAACCTGTATGCAGGTCGGGAAGCAAAGTTAGAACTGGACATGGAACAACAGATTGGTTCCAAATAGGAAAAGTAGAACACCAAGGCTGTATATTGTCATCCTGCTTATTTAACTTCTATGCAGAGTACATCATGAGAAACGCTGGACTGGAAGAAGCACAAGCTGGAATCAAGATTTCCGGGAGAAATATCAATCACCTCAGATATGCAGATGACACCACCCTTATGGCAGAAAGTGAAGAGGAACTAAAGAGCCTCTTGACAAAAGTGAAAGAGGAGAGTGAAAAAGCTGGTCTAAAGCTCAACATTCAGAAAACTAAGATCATGGGTCCCATCACTTCATGGCAAATAGATCGGGAAACAGTGGAAACAGTATCAGACTTTATTTGGGGGGGCTCCAAAATCACTGCAGATGGTGACTGCAGCCATGAAATTAAAAGACGCTTACTCTTTGGAAGAAAAGTTATGACCAACCTAGATAGCATATGCAAAAGCAGAGATATTACTTTGCCAACTAAGGTCCGTCTAGTCAAGGCTATGGTTTTTCCTGTGGTCATGTATGGATGTGAGAGTTGGACTGTGAAGAAAGCTGAGAGCCAAAGAGATGATGGATTTGAACTGTGGTGTTGGAGAAGACTCTTGAGAGCCCCTTGGACTGCAAGGAGATCCAACCAGTCCATTCTAAAGGAGATCAGCCCTGGGTGTTCTTTTCAAGGAATGATGCTAAAGCTGAAACTCCAGTACTTTGGCTACCTCATGCAAAGAGTTGACTCATTGGAAAAGACTCTGATGCTGGGAGGGATTGGGGGCAGGAGGGAAAGAGGACAACAGATGATGAGATGGCTGGATGGCATCACTGACTTGATGGACTTGAGTTTGAGTGAACTCCAGGAGTTGGTGATAGACAGGGAGGCCTGGCGTGCTGCGATTCATGGGGTCACAAAGAGTCAGACACGACTGAGCAACTGAACTGAACTGAATTGAACAAATTTAAAATACTGTAGTGACATAGTCATTGGGAAGAGAAAAAGAATTTGTTGTTCAGTCGTCAGTTGTGTCTGACTCTTTGAGACCCCATGGACCATATAGCATGCCAGGTTACCCTGTCCTTCACCATCTCCTGGAGTTTTTCTCAAACCCATGTCCATTGAATCAGTGATACCATCCAACCACTTCATCCTCTGTCATCCTCTTCTCCTCTTGCCTTCAAACTTTCCCAGCATATGGATCTTTTCCAATGAGTTGGCTCTTCATATCAGGAGGTCAAAGTAAAGAATACATATTGATAATTAGTATAACCTACCTTATGCCAAGAGCCAACTCATTGGAAAAAACCTCTGATGCTGGGAAAGACTGAAGGCGAAAGAAGGGGGCAGCAGAGGATGAAATGGTGAGATAGCATCACTGACTGTGGTGATGGACACATGAACATAAAATTGAGCAAACTCTGAGAGATAGTGGAGGACAGAGGATGCTGGCTTCCTGCAGTCCATGAGGTTGCAAAGAGAAGGATACAACTTGGTGACTGAACAACAACAATAAGAAAGTTAAATCATAAATCTCTCATGTTCTTTCTGGGAAACAGATCTAGGGAGGGAAGAGAAGGGATGGGAAAGTGGGCTGGAAGATAAGAGAGACAGCAAGAGTCAACCTACTGGGGAAAGGGAGCTCATGAATTTAATACATAACAAATTAAAAATTAAAAGAGAAATTCTGCTTTAAGAGAATACAGTAATTCTTAAGAGAATATTCTCTTAAGAGAATTCTTTAAGAGAATACAGTAATACAGTAAATTTTAATCTCTAAATTAAAGGCTTATGAATGTATTCCATTTATGAACTTCCTTCCTCTCACCAAAAACAATCAAAAAATTTAATCTATTCATGGTTTATATGCATAAAAGAAGTGATAATAATGTAACTTTATTAGAAAAAAAAGTGAAAATTAAAGTTAATTCAAATTAGCTTTAGCTTCAAATTCCTTAAAAAAGGCAAAAGTCTCTTTCAAAATCCCCTCAATTTCTGTCCACTCCATCACCTTTCAGTCAAGTCTGCTTTTGTAAAAGCACTGCATTTGGAAAAAATTTTAAACCACCTTATTTTCTTTTATGCATCTCCTTCATTATTGATGCTGAAAATGTCAGAAATGCATTCTCTAAATTCTTTTAACATATTCTGTGTTTATGTTTTAAGATTCTGAAAAAAATGTCACACTGTTTTCATGTAGTTTATATAATATTTTTAAGTATTTCAGTTGCATCATAGGTTAAATAGGCTTGGAATATAACTATCATTTATAATGTAGTTTTTCAATAGGAAAATATACTCTGAGTGCCAAGCAACTGATCTGTAAATAACCTGGAAATGTAAACCCATCCTGGAAGGACTACTCTGCTCAGATGCCTTAATTCATCTGACCCATGAATCTACAGTTACAACCTAAAAAGCTGATGCCATGATGATGAAGATGTGAAATGATAAACAAGATGAAACCTCACACCAGATGTGAGTTTTTTGTTGTATGCTTCATGCTATCTAATACAAATAGCACACATTTCTGGAGCAGCGCCATGTGTGAAGTCCTACAGTTTTGTGTAACATCAGCAGAATAGAGCCTGATGTCAGCAACGTTTTCCTGAGCTGATCATATGTCTTGAAGGGAGGATGTCAGCTTCTCAAAGAGAATATTATATGCCAAGCAATGCAGTATAAAGTACTGAATCCTATCATTCAACTGTATGGAACAAGATTCAGTCATAGACACCTACAATCATGAGAGGTAGTGATAAAAGATGTTATCAATTTTATTGGCCATTCAATAAAGTTTATCCATTAATTATGAATGATTACCCTTCTGTGAAAGTGATTCAGTAGTTTTTGTCCATCTAACAGAACCCTAAACTTTAAGAATGAATATTAAAATATGTGAAAATGGGCAAAGACTCTGTAATGCTGTATTTCACCAAAAATTCTTAGAAGATATTTTTCCCAATTAAAATTAACCTTGTGTTGCAGATGCCTAAAACTGAGAAATTTTGAAAGGCCAGGTGTAGCAACAGAGCTTTGAGTTAACCTACTAAGGATTATACTTCTGGTTTGTGTAAAGGGTCACTCTTTTCTGCTAAGTATAGCCATTCAACTTGGTTTACTTACAAAAAATATTTTTAACAAATGGAATAGGACTAAAGGACAATTTTCACAAATAGCAACTCTTAGGAAGAAAACCTTTGCTAGCCTTGGTTTCTTTTCATTATACATTATGTTGTTCTGCTGTAACTGACAGAAAGAAAGTTTTCTTTGGAATTGCTAAGTTCAGAATATTTCAGGCCATCCTGTGACTATTAGAATAAAATATTTTTAAAAATGAATTTCTTTCAGTAGAATTCTCTATATTTGGTTTCTTTTTGTCATATTTGGCTGCAACTTAGCTGAAATTGCTCTGAGTACAATACTTTGGCCACTTGATGCTAACAGCCAACTCATTGGAAAAGACTTAACGCTGGGAAAGATTGAAGGCAGGAGAAGGGGGCGACAGAGGATGAGATGGTTGAATGGCATCACCAATTCAATGGATATATTTGAGCAAACTCAGGAAGAGACTGGAGGACAGAGAGCTCTGGTGTGCTGCAATTCATGTGGTTGCAAAGAGTCAGACACGACTTAGCAATTGGACAATTGTTCACAGAACAAATAAGATCCTTGAAGAGGCAATGTATATTTATTACACCCTATTCATACCTTTTTTCTTGTGTTTTAATTCTACTTTGCAATTTATAAATTGTATGTAAGTTCTGAGTACACTCATGATCATGTTTGTATAGTCACTTCTATCAGGGAAACAAGACTGTTATATATGTTCTTGAAAGGCACTGCATTCTTCCCTTGAAGGTAATATTTTATGTACTTGGAGTAGGTTTAATAAGTGATCTCTCTGGTTTAAATAAAGGAATCCATTTCCAAAACGCCTCTTCCTCAACTTGCCCCTTAAATTTCAGTGTTTCTCGTATCTCCTTCCTCTATCTCCCAGGTTACCTTAAGCAATCTTCTGAGTTGATCTGAAGTACATTTTTACTGAGACCCAGAATGCAGGTGACTCCACTGTCTACACATCCATTACATTTCTCCTGAGTCCTACTACCGTAAAACTATCTGCCCACCCCCCACCGGCCCCCTGGAGGTCCCAAAGACTCACATCTATACTTATCTTCTTTACCTAACATTTTATAAAGCCTCCTATGAAGCTTATCTTAATAAATGACACCTCTGTTACCTGAACTGGACATGAGAATTATCCTATGTTTTTCCCTTTCTCTAATTCCCCAAGCATCCAATCAATGATCCAAGATCCAATCCTATGGATCTGTTATACCAGAATGTTCCCAGCAGACCCCAGCAGAAATATGACACAAGTTGCTATTGCTGCTGCTGCTGCTAAGTCGCTTCAGTTGTGTCTGACTCTGTGTGACCCCATAGATGGCAGCCCACCAGGCTCCCTCATTCCTGGGATTCTCCAGGCAAAAACACTGGAGTGGGTCGCCATTTCCTTCTCCAATGCAAGAAAGTGAAAAGTCAAAGTGAAGTCACTTAGTTGTGTCCGACTCTTAGCAACCCCATGGACTGCAGCCTACCAGGCTCCTCCATCCATGGGATTTTCCAGGCAAGAGTACTGGAATGGGGTGCCATTGCCTTCTCTGCAAGTTGCTACAGACCTCCTCAATTCTATGCCCACCTTCTCACCTCAAATTCACATGGGAATCTATTCTCTTAATCTATTCTCCTCAGGGGCTTGGGGAGCTGAAGAAAGAGAAAGGAGATCAGTCTGAGGAGATAGTGAAATAGTATAGAAATAAGAGAATTGAGGAGGTCTGGAGCAACTTGTGGAGAAGTCGATGGCACCCCACTTCAGTACTCTTGCCTGGAAAATCCCATGGATGGAGGAGCCTGGTAAGTTGCAGTCCATAGGGTTGCTAAGAGTCGGACATGATTGAGAGACTTCACTTTCACTTTCCACTTTCACTCATTGGAGAAGGAAATGGCAACCCACTCCAGTGTTCTTGCCTAGAGAATCCCAGGGATGGGGGAGCCTGGGGGGGCTGCCGTCCCTGGGGTCACACAGAGTCGGACACGACTGAAGCGATTAGCAGCAGCAGCAGCAGGGGCAGTACAGTATCTATTTCACAGTCAGTTCAAAGGGACTATTCTGATCCTGTATAGAGAATGGGATGCATTATCAGTCACCTGGCTTTCCTATATCTTGTGACACTCCTTCAACTCACCCTCCACAGAACTACAAGGGTAGTCTTTCAAAACCATTAACTTAATGATTTCATTTTCCTGTTAATGAGATATCAAAAACTTTCTATAGCTTCAAAGTGATACAACCTCTTTGCTGCCCTATTCTCCCCATCAGTCCCATGCTCTGGGGCTCCATGAGACCACTAGTAGTTACCAGAATACTTCCTAGTGTTTCATGTCACCGTGATTTCACATGTACTGTCCCCTCTTCTTGGGTTACCCACCTCCTTCCTCACACAACCAATGTGCTAATACTTGTTTATTCTTTAAAATTATTCAGATTTTGCCCTCCAAGGAAAGTCTTCTTTGGCCCCTAGAATAATTTATATATCCATTGTGTGTGTTCCCAAAGCATTCAACATTAGCCTCTATCACACTCACCAACTGTTGTAAGGTCTTTGAGGAAGTATTAGTCATCTTTCCTTTATTCCTGTATTACCTGGTACATAATAAATATACAATAAATGTTTCTGTATAATAATACAACTGTTTTCATAAATGTATATTTTCCTAGTTCCAAACAAATTGGTTTACAAATATGTTTTGTGAGCTCAATCTGCTCAGAAGTTTTATAGACTCTATTCTGGGATATTGAAAGTTACCTCATACACCACACATAATCAACTGTCAAACAGAATACAATAAAGTACAATAACTCCAAAACTGCATCAAACGTAAGTTGTTGTTCAGTTGCTAAGTCATGATCACTGACTCTGTGTGATCCCATCAGTTCAGTTCAGTTGCTCAGTCATGTCCAGCTCTTTGCAACCTCATGGACTGCAGCATGCCAGGGTTCCCTGTCCATCACCAACTCCTGAAGTTTGCTCAAACTCATGTCCATTGAGTCAGTGAGGCCATCCAACCTCTCATCCTCTGTCGTCCCCTTCTCCTCCTGCCTTCAATCTTGCCCAACATCAGGATCCTTTCCAATGAGTCAGCTCTTCACATCAGGTAGCCAAAGTATGGAGTTTCAGCTTCAGCATCAGTCCTTCCAGTGAATATTCAGGACTGATTTCCTTTAGGATGGACTGGTTGGATCTCCTTGCAGTCCAAGGGACTTTCAAAAGTCTTCTCCAACACCACAGTTCAAAAGCATCAATTCTTCAGTGCTCAGCTCTCTTCACAGTCCAACTCTCAGATCCATACATGACCACTGGAAAAACCATAGCTTTGATTAGACAGAAGTTTGTTGGCAGAGTAATGTCTCTGCTTTTTAATATTCTGTCTAGGTTGGTCATAGCTTTTCTATCAAGAGCAAGTGTTCTTTACTTTCATGGCTGCAGTCACCATCTGCAGTGATTTTGGAGCCTGAGAAAATAGTCTCACTGTTTCCCTTGTTTCCCCATCTATTTGCCATGAAGCTATGGGACCAGATGCCATGATCTTAGTTTTCTGAATGTTGAGTTGTAAGCCAACTTTTTCACTCTCCTCTTTGACTTTCATCAAGAGACTCTAATTCCTCGTCACTTTCTCCCACAAGGGTGGTGTCATCTGCATGTCTGAAATTATTGATATTTCTCCTGGCATCTTGATTTCAGCTTCTACTTCATCCAGCCCAGCATTTTGCATGATGTACTCTGCACATAAGTTAAATAAGTAAGGTGACAATATACTGCCTTGACATATTCCTTTCCTGATTTGGAACCAGTCTGTTGTTCCGTGTCCAGTTCTAACTATTGTTTCTTGACCTGCATACAGATTTCTCAGGAGGCAGGTCAGGTAGTCTAGTATTCCCATCTCTTCAAGAATTTTCCACAGTTTATGGTGATCCACACAGTCAAAGGCTTTGCACAGTCAATAGAGGAGAAGTAGGCGTTTTTCTGAAACTCTCTTGATTTTTCAATGATCCAATGGATGTTGGCAATTTGATCTCTGGTTCCTCTAACTTTCTAAATCTAGCTTGAATATCTGGAAGTTCACAGTTCATGTACTGTTGAAGCCTAGCTTGGAGAATTTTGACCATTACTTTGCTAGCATGTGAGATGGGTGCAATTGTGCAGTAGTTTGAGCATTCTTTGGCATTGATTTCTTTGGGATTTGAATGAAAACTGATCTTTTCTAGTCCTGTGGCCGTTGCTGAGTTTTCCAAATTTGCCTACATATTGAGTGCAGCACTTTCACAGCATCATCTTTTAGGATTTGAAATAGCTCAACTGGAATTCCATCACCTCCACTTGCTTTGCTCACAGTGATCCTTCCTAGGGCCCACTTGACTTAGCATTCCAGGATGTCTGGCTCTAGGTGAGTGATCACACCATCATGATTATCTGGGTCATTAAGATCTTTCTTGCATAGTTCTTCTGCGTATTCTTGCCACCTCTTAATATCTTCTGCTTCTGTTAGGTCCATACCATTTCTGTCCTTTATTGAGCCCATCTTTGCATGAAATGTTCCCTTGGTATCACTAACTTTCTTGAAGAGATCTCTGCTACTAAGTTGCTTCAGTCGTGTCTGACTCTGTGTGACCCCATAGACGGCAGCCCAGCAGGCTCCTCTGTCCCTGGGATTCTCCAGGCAAGAACACTGGAGTGGGTTGCCATTTCCTTCTCCAATGCATGAAGGTGAAAAGTGAAAGTGAAGTTGCTCAGTCGTGTCTGACCCTCAGTGACCACGTGGACTGCAGCCTTCCAGGCTCCTCCATCCATGAGATTTTCCAGGCAAGAGTACTGGAGTGGGCTGCCATTGCCTTCTCCAGAAGAGATCTCTAGTCTTTCCCATTCTATTGTTTTCCTCTGTTTCTTTGCATTGATCACTGAGGAGTTTTCTTATCTTTCCCAGCTGTTCTTTGGAATTCTGCATTCAAATGGAGGACACAAACAAATCTTGGAGGGCACAAACAAAACCTTGTGTGCACCAGGACCTAGGAGAAAGGAGCAGTGACCCCCCAAGAGACTGTCCCAGACTTGCCGGAGTGCCCAGGAGTCTCTGGTAGAGGCATGGGTCGGCAGTGGCCTGCTGCATGGTCAGGGGCACTGAGTGTGCCAGTGCATTCAGGAGACCTTTTGAAGGACACTGCCATTATCTTCCTTAATTCCACCATAGTTTTGTCTCAGGTCAAACAACAGGGAGAGAACACAGCCCCACCCATCAACAGAAAATTGGATTAAAGATTTAGTGAGCATGGTCCCACTCATCAGAACAAGACCCAGTTTCCCCCAGTCAGTCTCTCCCAACAAGAAGCTTCCATAAGCCTCTTATCCTTCTCTATCAGAGAGCAGACAGAATGAAAACCACAATCACAGACAACTAACCAATCTGATCACAAGGACCACAGCCTTGTCTAACTCAATGAAACTATGAGCCATGCTGTGTAGGGCCCCCCAAGATGGACAGGTCATCGTGGAGATTTCTGACAAAAGGTGGTCACCTGGAGAAGGGAATGCCAAACCACTTCAGTATTCCTGCCTTGAGAACCCCATGAACAGTATGAAAAGCCAAAAAGATAGGACACTGAAAGATGAACTCGCCAGGTCGGTAGGTGCCCAATATGCCCCTGGAGAAGAGTGGAGAAATAACTCCAGAAAGAATGAAGAGACGGAGCCAAAACAAAAACAACCCCCAGTTGTGGATGTAAGTGGTGAAGGAAGTAAAGTCTGATGCTGTAGTGAGCAATATTGCATAGAAACTTGGAATGTCAAGTCCATGAATCAAGGTAAATTAGCAGTGGTCAAGCAGGAGATGGTAACGGTGAACATTGACAATTTAGGAATCAGTGAACTAAAATGGACTGTAATGGGCAAATTTAATTCAGATGAACATTATATCTACTACTGTGGGCAAGACTCCCTTAGTAGAAATGGAGTAGCCATCATAGTCAATAAAAGAGTCTGAAATGCACTACTTGGGTGCAATCTCAAAAATGAGAGAACGATCTCTGTTCATTTCTAAGGCAAACCATTCAATATCACAGTAATCCAAGTCTATGCCCCACCAGTAATGCTGAAGTAGCAGAAGTTGAAAGGTTCTGTGAAGGCCTACAAGACCTTCTATAACTAACACTCAAAAAAGATGTCCTTTTCATCACAGGGGACTGAAATGTAAAAGTAGGAAGTCAAGAGATACCTGGAGTAACAGGAAAATTTGGCCTTGGAGTACAAAACGAAGCAGGGCAAAGGCTAACAGAGTTTTGCCAAGAAAACACACTGGTCATAGCAAACGCTCTCTTCCAACCACACAAGAGAAGATTCTACATATGGACATCACCAGATGGTCAATATCAAAATCAGATTGATTATATTCTTTGCAGCCAAAGCTCTATACAGTCATCAAAACAAGACTGGGAGCTCACTGTGGCTCAGATCATGAACTCCATATTGCCAAATCAGACTTAAATTGAAGAAAGTAGGGAAAACCACTAGGCCATTCAGGTATGGCCTAAATCAAATCCTTTATGATTATACAGTGGAAGTGACAAATAGATTCAAGGGATTAGATCTGATAGAGTGCCTGAAGAACCATGGGCAGAGGTTCGTGACATTGTACAGGAAGTGTGATCAAGACCATCTCCAAGAAAAAGAAATGCAAAAAGGTAGAACGGTTGTCTGAGGAGGCCTTACAAACAGCCGAGAAAAGAAAAGAAGCTAAAGGCAAAGCAGGAAATGAAAAGATATACGCATTTGAATGTGACCCCATGGACTGCAGCAAATGTAAGTTAACTTTTATTAACTCAGCACCTTCTTCATATCTTGGAATGCTTCATAGGAATAATTATGAACATCAATTTCCTTTGTATTATAAATAAAAGAAGCTTACATAATGATAATGATTTTCAGCCTTGATCCTGGGAAATTTGGTATATTAACACTTATTATTTTTGCCAGAATTAATTCTAAGTTGTATGGCATGTATTTTATAAGGGATGTTCTTAGCAATAGTTGTTATTTTCAAACAATCCTTCCAAGAATTTTGAAATAAAAGATATGGAGCGATCCCAGACTCCAACCCAAACTCAGTGGAATTGCAATGAAAGTCAATATTTTTTTCAAATTGTAACTTAGCTAGATATATCCAAATATGATTATGCTGTAAAACACATAAAAAAAACTCATAAAATGTCCTGCAGAGCTAAATCCTCTAAAGGTACGTAACATACTCATTTGTCAAAGATCATTTGCTCAACTTGCTGGTGAGCAACTATTTAAACAAAATTAATATTCAAGTCCAAAAGACAAAAATAGTCCTTTCTCTAACTTGCTAAGTATCTCCTATTTTCAAAAATACTGGATACATATTTTTCCAAATAAACATAAAAGATTTCTTCCTGAACATTGTACTAGAAACACGGCATCTAACTTAAATATTATAATTCTTGAAAAACCCTTTATTTGAATAAGTCATATATGCCCCATGAACAATTAGCAGACTCTCTGTATTATAATTTGAAATGTCTTTCACATTAAGCCATGTGTTATTATTTTATGTATGAAAATGAAGATACTGAGTTGCCACCAGTGTGACTTGTATTTTGAGTTGTTTTTTCAAACAGGAATAATAGGTTTTCTCTTAGCCACTTTGATCAGTGGCTGGTATGTGTGAGATGGCCACCTGGAATTCCTGCATTGTCTATAGCCTCATAATAGAGATTTCATCTGCATAATAGGCATTTGAAAGTAGAACTCATGACCTAGACTTCAGCCTCATGAATGGTAGAGTTCAACCAACCAAGATAACTAATCTTAAAGATACACTAACCATAACTCAATAAAGCAAATTACGCATTCAGAAATAAAACTGGATGGATGTTTCCAGAGATATTAATATCATAAGCATGGTTGTTCTCACTTAAAAATTAAATTTCATTGATGAATACTGACAGATTCCCTGCGTGCTTATGCATGCTCAGTTGCCTTGGTCATGTCTGTGACCCTATGGGCAGTAGCCTGCCAGGCTTCTCTGTCCATTGGATTCTCCAAGCAAGAACACTGGAGTGGGTTGCCATGCCCTCCTCCAGGGGATCCTCCTGACCCAAGGATCAACCAGCATCTCCTGAGTCTCCTGCATTGCAGGTAGATTCTTTATGGCTGAACCACTAGGGAAGCCCAAACAGCTTCCTAAAGAGCCAAACTAAAAAAAAAAATCCATTAAATTAGCACATACTTCAGTCTGAACTGTAGTCCTTTGATACATAAAATCTTGGATGATGGTGTTTGTCACCAGCTAATGTTATATCTTCACTTTTCAGACAGTTTTTCCCAGATGATAAGTCTCTTCTTCACACTCTGCAATTTTTTATTAGCACTTCTCCATGAAATGGACCTTTTTATTTTTAACTTTGCCTAGATTAAATTCCCTTTGATGTATATTTGATGTATATTTCAAGCTTCCCCTTTGATAAGCTCAGCATTATAGACCTTACTGCCTCCTTATTCAAATGGCAGACACGACACTGTTCCCTTCTCTAATCACAGCAGCATCTCCTAACAGAAGCTATTCCAAGGTTCTTGGGGGGAAAAAATCATGTTTAATCTATTAGAAGAAATTTAAGATGGCAGGATTTCATTTTTCTAATATATATACATACATCTGGGCATCTATACTAAGTCACTTCAGTTGTGTACAACTCTGCAACACTGTGGACTGTAGCCCACACCAGGCTCCTCTGTCCACGAGATTCTTCAGAAAAGAATGGAGTAAGTTGCCATGACCTCCTTCAGGGGATCTTCCCCATCCAGTGGAAGATTAAACCCACCTCTCATATCTCCTGCACTGGCAGGCAAGTTCTTTATCACTAGCGCCCCCTGGGAAGATACAAGAAACACAAGACAGTGCGGCTTAAAGCTTTTTGTTTTGTTTTGTTTTGTTTTGTTATAAAAGCAACATGAAGGATTGGTGTAATTAATTACAATTATTGTCACTTAATTTGACTACTGTGGGACTTGTAATGTAATGTCTGAAAAACACCAACAAGATGAAGTTCAAATGAAGGGTTCAGATCTCAGACAAAGATAAATTCAGAAGTAACAAAACAGCTAAACTGACAGGATTATTCCAGCTTTTTTTTTCCTGTCAATAGAGGGACATTTATTCACTTTAAGTACCATTTTCAAAGAAATATGACAGAAAATTAAAGAGCTATAAACCTCTACAGAAGGGACTATCACTTCAACAAAAGAAAACAGAAGAACCTAAATCCCAAACGTTTGGAAGATCCTCTAGAGTAGGATATGGCAACCTGCTCTAGTATTCTTGCCTAGAAAATTCCATGGACAGAGGAGTCTGGCATGCTACAGTCTGTGGGGTCACAAAGAGTCTGACACTCCAAAATCACTGCAGACAGCAACTGCAGCTGTGAAATTAAAAGACATTTGCTCCTTGGAAGAAAAGCTATGACAAACCTAAACACAGAATTAAAAAGCAGAGACATCACTTTGCCACCAAAGTCATATAATCAAAGCTATGATTTTTCAAGTAGTCATGTACAGATGTGAGAGTTGGACCATAAAGAAGGCTGAGTGCCAAAGAATTGACACACTCGAGTTGTGGTGTGGGAGAAGACTCTTGAGAGTCCCTTGGATAGCAAGGAGATCCAACCAGTCAATCCTAAAGGAAATCAATCCTGAATATTCATTTGAAGGACTGATGCTGAAGCTGAAGCTGCAATACTTTGGCCACCTGAGCAAAGAGCCAACCCATTGGAAAAGACACTGAGGCTAGGAAAGATTCAGGGCAGAAAGAGAAGTGGGGAACAGAGGATGAGACGGTTGGATGGCACCATCAATTCAATGGACATGAGTGTGAGCAAACTCCAGGAGATAGTGAAGGACAGGGAAGCCTGGTATGCTGCAGTCCATGGGGTCTCAAACAGTCAGCTATGATTGAGTGACTGAACAACAACAAAGGACATGGAAGCAACCTAGATATCCATTAACAGATGAATGGATAAAGAAGCTGTGGTACATATATGTAATGGAATATTACTCAGCCATAAAAAGAACACATCTGAGTCAATCCTAATGAGATGGATGAACCTTGAGCCCATTATATAGAGTGAAGTCAGAAAGAGAAAAACAAATATCATAAATAATGCATATATATGGAATCTAGAAAGATGGTACTAATGAGCCTATTTGCAGGGCGGCAGTGGAGATGAAGACATAGAGAACAGCCTTGTGGACACAGTAGAGCAAGGAGAGGGTGGGAAGAATTTAGAGAGTAGCATGCAAACATATAAATAACCATACCTAAAATAGATAGCCAGTAGAAATTTGCTGTATGAGGCAGGAAGCTCAAATCAGGTGCTCTGTGACAAACTAGAGGAGTGGAATGAGGTGTGAGGTGGGAGGGAGGTTCAGGATGGAGAGGACGTATGTATACCTCTGATTCAGCCAATATGAATATGGCTGATTCATATTGATGTATGGCAGAAACCAACACACTATTATAAAGTAAGTATCCTCCAATTAAAAAAAAAGAAATGTGTTGTGCAAAGATCACCCAGTGGCATTTAAAGAATAGAGGTAAAATGAGAATGAAAAGAAGCTGAGATTCTATTTAGAAGACTAAATAGACTAGTCTAGGTGGGAGCTAATGAGGGACTGAGCTGAAGTGAGATAATGAGAATGAACGAAACAGACAGAGGTGAGCAGTATCTCCCAAACTGCTAGCTGTGTGGGTGTTAATAAGTGATGTGATGGGGGGAAATAGTTCTTATTCACTTAATTTTGGAAACACTAGGTTAAACTGTTTATCCTGATGTTTATCTATAGGTTGTACACTATGAATTTTTAAGTAGTACTTGAATAATTGATTTAGACTGGTGATTTTAGTTGGAATCTTACCATTAAGAGAAATCAGATTTTACTATATTAACAAGTTTACTCATTTTTTTCAGATTTATAAGAATTGAGCCTTGAGAAGATTTTGCTTATAAAAATAGATTACAGTGTTTGTGAGATAAATCAAAGGTATTAAACTCCAAAGGAAAGGTTGAAAGGTTTAAGTGAGTCTAATTAACTATGTTTGTGAATGTTCCTAAATATTAATCCAAAGCTCCTTGAAAAGTGATAGCTACAAATTGCTAAACTTATAAAAAGAATAAGATTGTAAGGTGAACCCGAGAGCTAATGCATGAATTTTTGGGGTTTTTGGTTGTTAGTTTGAGATTTTTATTTTCACTTGTAACTTCAAAAATTGAATGATAATTTTAAATATCAAAGTTATTTTTTTCTGCAAATGTAAGCCTCCCCAATCTCAGAGAAGTCAGCAGTGATTGATGAGTAGATTATGGAAACCTCAGAGAGAGCCCTTTGGGTAGACTGGTGGAAGCTGAGCACAGAATTTCTGGTGGTGAAGATATAGAAGCAGAGTCATAGGTTCTTGTATTACTTTCCTATTGCTGTTGTTGCAAAAAAAAAAAAAAGTACAACTGAGTGACTGAAAAAAACACAAATGTATTCTCTTACAGATCTGAAGGTCAGAAATATAAGATGAATCTCACTGGGCTAAAATCGAGGAGTCAGGAGAGCTGTTTTCTTTCTGGAACCTCTGAGGAAGAATTGATTTCCTTGCCTTTCTTAGCTTTTAAAGGCATTCTGTGTTCTTAGCTTATGGCCTCTTCACACATTTTCAAAACCAGCAGTGTACCATCTTTGAAACTCTTTTATCTTATGCCTCACTCTTCCATCTTTTAGGAATCCCTATGATTACATTGAGCCCATTCAGATAATCCAGGATTTCCCCATCTCAGGATCCTTAATTCGATCATACCTATATAAATACCTTTTACCAGGGACAAGGATCTGAACACCCAATGGAGGTCATTATTTTCTGACCACAATTATCATTCAAAACACTTAATAAAGAAGGAAGACAGTCTATGGCATTGATACTTTGAATGACAAAAAGTTTATTTTATTTATTTGGCTGTGGCATGCCAGATCTTTCGGAAGCCCTGGTGGCTCAGATGGTAGAGCCTGCCTGCAGTGCAGGAAAACCGGATTCTATCCCTGTGTTGGGAAGATCCACTGGAGGAGGAAATGGCAACCCACTCCAGTACTCTTGCCTGGAAAATTCCATAGATGGAGGAGCCTAGCAGGCTATAATCCATAGGGTCACAGAGTCAGAATGGCTGAGCAACTTCACTTTCACTTTCACTTTGCCAGATCTTTAATTAGAGCATGTGAGATCAAGTTCTCTGACTAGGGAATCCAACTCAGGCCCCTACATTAGGAGTACAGAGTCCTAGCCACTAAACAACCAGGGAAGTGCATTTGGTAGGCAGAAAAATAAACTAGTTAAGAAGGAAGGAAAAAATTAAAGAAGAAAATATTTACAAAGTGGGTCCAAGGGAACCCAGATGGAGGGTCACTCTTGGAAAGGAAAGATGGAGACTCCTTCTTGAAACAGGAGCAGAGAACAAGAGGAAGAGTGAAAATGTCAATAGATTCAGATAAAAAAGGAGGTTGGAGGACTTCATCTCAATAATTTAAATTATTTCAGTGGAAATGAGCAGCCCTAGAGATAAGATGAAGGAATTTAAAGTTCCAGTTAATATTCCTCCTCCTGAACCCTCCCAAGCTCCTACTCACTTCCTTCAAAATCACTAAATCACCATTAACCCCACTCGATGCCATTTTCATTGGATGTTTGTATATATTAATAGTTAACTAAATGTGAAGCAATATAATCTGGATTCAGACTGCCTAGATTTGCATTCTCATTTTATCACTTAATAGCATAACTTGAACTGTATTTTAAGAAAACAGAAAAATAACTTGTCTGTGCCTCAGTGTCTCATATATATAACTGAGATAATAATAGCATATATATCATAAGATTATTATGAAGATTAAATGTTTTAGCAAATTTTAAATGCTTAGATCAGTGCCTGGCACAGTGGGGGAGGAACATAATAAATATTGGCTGTTATTATTTTCAAGAATCTTTCATGGATTTATATTGATCAATATTGATATTTACAGCTTTATTTGTGAAGCTCAAATTTGCACTGATTTACTCACATATTTATAATTTTTGAAAATCTACATACACAACTGCAATATGGTAAACTTAAATACATTGATCAACACTGCACTGAAAACATAAAATGCTGGATAAAATATTTTAAAACCTTATTGGATGGATAAATGGCAAGGAATTACAGAATAGGCTTCCCCGATGGCTCTGCCGTAAAGAATCTCCCTGCCAATGCAGGAGACGTGGATTTGATCCCTGGATCAGAAAGACCCCCTGGATAAGAGTATGGCGATCCACTTCAGTATTCTTGCCTGGAAAATCCCATGGACAAAGGAGCCTAGCAAGCTACAGTCAATAGGGCTGCAAAGAGTTGGACACAACTGAGCAACTGAACATGCACCCATGCAAGCAAAAAACATAGTAAAACTGAAACCTAGAGGGGAAAACAGAACAGTGAGGTTAATTTAGGCCTTGAGTCCATTTGCCAAACCAGGTGAACCTGAGTTTTTCATTTTTTACAACCCTAGAGGGCCTGAGAAGTAAGTCTTAAATTGAGGCATGTAATAAGACACTATCAGACATAGAGAACAGACTATGGACACGAGGAGAGGGGAGGAGGGGCAGGGGGAGATGTATGGAGAGAGTAACATGGAAACTTACATTACCATGTGTAAAATAGATAACCAATGTGAATTTGCTGTATGACTCAGGGAACTCAAACAGGGTCTCTGTAACAAGCAAGGAGGGTGGGATGGGGAGGGAGCTGGGATGGATGTTCGGAAGGGAGGGGACATGGGTTTACCTATGGCTGATTCTTGTTGATGCTTGACAGAAAACAACAAAATTCTTTAAGGCAATTATACTTCAATTAAAAAATAAATGTGAAAAAAAAAGAACAGAAACTCTCTACAAATAAATATGAGACTCTAAAGAACAACACTCCCAAACTAAGAATAAATTAGTAATGATCCCTAATCTCCACTCAGACTTGCAAAGAAAACTGCTTATCTCAAGTTTATTTGTAAACACAGCTGGCCCTCATGTGGGTTTATAGCCTAAATTCATACTATCTGAATGGAGCAGAAAGCCTCAAGCCTATATGCTTAAATTTTCAACAACTTTATGTCCATATATGCGCAGTATACTTAGCAGCTGTGTGATTATGAGTAATGGGATATTTTAAGGACTTGGTTATGAACATTCTACAACTGAAGTTGACTTTTCTTTTTATGGATAAAATTACATTTTTTGGTGTATCTTTCTGTTTGCTGATATCACTTTCCTAAACATGAGCACAACTCTTTTTCTACCTATGGTCTTATTAAGTCAGGTTTCACTCATGGCAAATATCCACGTATTGGCTAAGAACCATTAGAGAGGCATCCAACTAGGAGTCTGAATGGGATAACTTGGTTATAACTCCTCTTCCTTTTAAAATGTAAATTATATTCCACTTCTATTTCTCTTCCCCATATTTAGGAAAGTGTCAGAAACAAAAATTTAAGTTACAAAATTGAGGCTGCTGACACAGGCTACTTAAATTGAAAAAAAGTAGGGAAAACCACTAGACCATTCAGGTATGACCTAAATCAAATCCCTTATGATTATACAGTGGAAGTAAAATAGATTCAAGGGATTAGATTTGATAGAGTGCCTGAAGAACTATGGACGGAGGTTCATGACATTGAACAGAAGGCAGTGATCAAGACCATTCTCCAAAAAAAGAAATACAAAATGGTAAATGGTTGTCTGAGGAGGCCTTACAAATAGCTGAGAAAAGAAGAAAAACTAAAGGCAAAGGAGAAAATGAAAGATATACCCATTTGAATGCAGAGTTCCAAAGAATAGCAAGGAGAGATGAGAAAGCCTTCCTCAAAGATCAATGTAAAGAAACAGAGGAAAATACCAGAATGGGAAAGACTAGAGATCTCTTCAAGAAAATTAGAGATACCAGGGGAACATTTCATGCAAAGATGGGCACAATACAGAACAGAAATATTACAGACCTAACAGAAGCAGAAGATGTTAAAAAGAGGTGGCAAGAATACACAGAAAACTATATAAAAAGATTTTCATGACTCAGATAATCATGATGATGTGATCACTCACCTAGAGCCAAACATCCTTGAATGCAAAGTCAAGTGGGCTTTAGGAAGCATCACTGTGAACAAAGCTAGTGGAGGTGATAGAATTTCAGTTTAGCTATTTCAATTCTAAAAGATGATGCTGTGAAAGTGCTGCACTCAATATGTCAGCAAATTTGGAAAATTCAGCAGTAGCCACAGGACTGGAAAAGTCAGTTTTCACTCTAATCCCAAAGAAAGGCAATGCCAAAGAATGCTCAAAAAGCAAGAGAGTTCCAGAAAAGCATCTACTTCTGCTTTATTGACTATGCCAAAGCCTATGACTGTGTGGATCACAAGAAACTGTGGAAAATTCTGAAAGAGATGGGGATACCAGACTACCTGACCTGCCTCCTGAGCAATCTGTATGCAAAGTAATATCTTTGTAACAAGAAATTTGTTGGCAATGTAATGTCTCTGCTTTTTAACATGCTGTCTAGGTTGGTCACAGCTTTTCTTCCATGGAGCAAGTGTCTTTTAATTTCATGGCTGCAGTCACCATCTGCAGTGATTTTGGAGCCCCCCAAAATAAAATCTCTCTCTGTTTCCATTATTTCCCCATCTATTTGCCATAAAGTGATGGGACCAGATGCCATGATCTTAGTTTTCTGAATGTTGAGTTTCAAGCCAATTTTTCCACTCTCCTCTTTCACTTTTTTCTTTTTTTACATCGTGTGAAATGCCAGGCTGGATGAAGCACAAGATGGAATCAAGATTGCTGGGGAAATATCAATAACCTCAGATATGCAGATGACACTACTCTTAGGGCAGAAAGTGAAGAAGAATTAAAGAGCCTCTTGAATGTGAAACTAAGATCATGGCATCTGGTCCCATCACTTCATGGAAAATAGATGAAGAAACAATGGAAACAATGAGAGACTTTATTTTGGGGGGCTCCAAAATCACTGCAGATGTTGACTGCAATCATGAAATTAAAAGATGCTTGCTCCTTGAAACAAAAGCTATGAACAACCTAGACAGCATATTAAAGAGCAGAGACATTACTTTGCCAACAAAGGTTTGTCTATTCAAAGTTATGGTTTTTACAGTAGGTATGTATGGATGTGAGAGTTGGACCATAAAGAAAGCTGAGCACTGAAGAACTGATGCTTTGAACTGTGGTGTTGGAGAAGATTCTTGAGAGTCCCTTGGACTGCAAGGAGATCCAACCAGTCTATCCTAAAGGAAATCAGTCCTGAATATTCATTGGAAGGACTGATGCTAAAGCTGAGACTTTGACCACCTGATGTGAAGAACCAACTCATTGGAAAAGACCCTGATGCTCAGCAAGATTGAAGGCAGGAGTATAAGGAGATTACAGAGGATGAGATGGTTGGATGGCATCACTGACTTGATGGACATGTGTTTGAGCAAGCTCCAGGTGTTGGTGATGGATAGGGAAGCCTGGCGTGCTGCAGTCCAGGGGGTCACAAATGATTGGACACAACTGAGCAACTGAACTAGACTGACATTGGTCTCAAGGATAAGACTTCCACATGAATGATTTATCTGAAAAATTCTTCATGAAACCTTTACCTGGCCAAATCCAGAAGCTTTTGAATCAGGACCATGGAGGTTATATTCTGGGATAATGAGCATGAGGTTAGATGCCTCACCATGCCAAAAAGAGCCTAAATTGTTTAGCATGATTTATTCCTGCTTGACTTATTTCTTCCAGACCTAAATCGCCACTGTCATCTGTAGCCTCTGTAGAAAATTATGGAGAGTTCATCCTATACAGAAGGTAAATCCAACCTGATAGTTTCTTGTGAGTGGAAGACCCTGTCCAGCACTCCTTGCACTCCTTGCCGTGTTTCTGTAGATGCCAGTGTCTCCACAGGACTGCATTTTAGACGGAAAGGGAGCCAATCTGGTTGGTGTGACCCTTCCCAGGGTCATGGGGCCATAAGCCAGAACGGTGTGTGGTTGCACAGGGACTCTTCATCACGGGATACACCTACCTCTACCAGAAGGAGTCTGCCATTTAGGGAAAATTGCATGTAGATATTAGAAGGAAAGGTGAGCAAGTTTCAGTTTGGAGAAGCAGCTAGTAAACAGAATCAGTAAAGTAGACTTATTGGTACACCTTCCAAGGTATGGGAACACCTGCCTAGTGCCAAACAACCTCCCAAGATCTGGCCACATGTGAGGCTTAAATTTATGTGTCACCTTGACTAAGCTATGATACTCAGTTGTTTGATCAAAGGTGAAGGAAGGTGAAGGTGAAGTCACTCAGTTGTGTCCAACTCTTTGCGATCCATGGACTGTAGCCCACCAAGCTCCTCTGTCCATGGGATTCTCCAGGCAAGAATACTGGAGTAGGTTGCCATTTCCTTCTCCAGGGGATCTTCCTGACCCAGAGATCGAACCCAGGTCTCCCATATTGCTGGCAGACGCTTTAACCTCTGCACCACCAGGGAAGCCCAAAGGTGATCAAAGGTGAAGGTACCTTTTAAATGTCATTACTGTTTAAATCAGTAGACTTTGAGTAAAATACATGACTTTTCATAATAAGTGGGCCTCATCAAATTAGTTGAAGGTCTCAAGAGCAAAGACTGAGATTTCTGTCTTTGGTCTTTATACTAAAAACCTTATTCTGGGTAGATTTCCTTAACAAAGCATATGTGATATTTTTTCTTCTTTATATAAAGCTGTAAACAATCTATATATAGAAAACATTCTCATTTTTACAGTTTTAACATTTGGAGTGAATTTTTTAAATACATGTTTTGGTGAGATTTCAAAAATTAAGATTATTTTGTTAATATTATATACAGAATTCAAAGATATGTTTATCACAATACTGTATAAAGAGGGAAGCTACTACTAAAACTAAAATAACATTATAATCACTTTTGCCGATCTGTAAGGGGAAAAAGCTTAAGATAAAAGCTTAATTTAAATTAGTCTTGGACTGTTAATACACATAGATATGCAAGCCAAAGAATTCCCAATATGCCGAGAAAAATGAGTGACTTACATTTAAATATTAGTGAACACTTCCGAAAACCAGGCATCAAACCTGAGAATTAATGGACCTTCAATTATTTCAGATATTAGAGCCAACAAACCCAGAATATAGAACAGTATTTATAAATACATTAGATTTAAAGGAAGGAACAAAGTACTATAAAGAATAAGCAAGGAACTAAATACTTAAAGAATAAACAAGCCTATTTTACAGAACCAAATAAAATGTCTAGATGTGAAAACAGTAATAACTGAGATTTAAAACTCAAAAGATAGGTTCAACAACAGATTAGACACAAGATACAAAGATAGCTTGTGAACTTTAAAATATACCTGAAAAAATTATGAGTTGAGAAGTTTTAACAGAAATATTTTTAAGTCTAAAAGGAGAGAGAGAGAGAGAAAGGAAGAGTCTATTTTGAAGAGATATGGAAAAGAGATGATTAAAAGAACATATACATGAATCCAGAAATTCAAGAAATCTGGAGAGTCCCAACAGTTCAGTTCAGTTCAGTTCAGTTCAGTTGCTCAGTCGTGTCCGACTCTGTGACCCCATGAATCGCAGTACACCAGGCCTCCCTGTCCATCACCAACTCCTGGAGTTCACTCAGACTCACGTCCATTGAGTCCGTGATGCCATCCAGCCATCTCATCCTCGGTCGTCCCTTTCTCCTCCTTTCCCCAATCCCTCCCAGCATCAGGGTCTTTTCCAATGAGTCAACTCTTCGCATAAGGTGGCCAAAGTACTGGAGCTTCAGTTTTAGCATCATTCCTTCCAAAGAAATCCCAGGGTTGATCTCCTTCAGAATGGACTGGTTGGATCTCCTTGCAGTCCAAGGGACTCTCAAGAGTCTTCTCCAACACCACAGTTCAAAAGCATCAATTCTTCTGCGCTCAGCCTTCTTCACAGTCCAACTCTCACATCCATACATGACCACAGGAAAAACCATAGCCTTGACTAGACGGACCTTAGTCGGCAAAGTAATGTCTCTGCTTTTGAATATACTATCTAGGTTGGTCATAACTTTTCTTCCAAGGAGTAAGCGCCTTTTAATTTCATGGCTGCAGTCACCATCTGCAGTGATTTTGGAGCCCAAAAAAACAAAGTCTGACACTGTTTCTACTGTTTCCCCATCTATTTCCCATGAAGTGATGGGGCCAGATGCCATGATCTTCGTTTTCTGAATGTTGAGCTTTAAGCCAACTTTTCCACTCTCCTCTTTCACTTTCAACAAGAGGCTTTTTAGCTCCTCCTCACTTTCTGCCATAAGGGTGGTGTCATCTGCATATCTGAGATTATTGATATTTCTCCCAGCAATCTTGATTCCAGCTTGTGTTTCTTCCAGTCCAGCATTTCTCATGATGTACTCTGCATATAAGTTAAATAAGCAGGGTGACAATATACAGCCTTGACGTACTCCTTTTCCTATTTGGAACCAGTCTGTTGTTCCATGTCCAGTTCTAACTGTTGCTTCCTGACCTGCATACAGATTTCTCAAGAGGCAGGTTAGGAGAGCCCCAACAGAACAAATAAAAGGAGATCTACAGTTAAATCCACTATGGTAAAACTCCAGAAGAGCAAAACATTTCCATGAGGGCAGTCTACTTTGTGCAGAGTAGCATCCCCTAGAATTGGGCACTCTATATGTACTTGATGAATGAATAATAGAAGATTATAGTCAATGTGCAGGTCATATGTCTGAAAACATGGCTGTGGAATATTTCTGATTAATGATTAAGTCTCTATACTCACTGGTGTCTGAAATGGAGTAGAATTTAACAGTAGAGTTGAGACAGTAGAAATATCATGATGATATTACTCTATATTGTTTAATACCTAGAATATTCAAATAAGACCAAAAAAATCAAATATGCTATAAAAATATTTATTCTTAAAACTAGTTATTGTACCAGGGCAGCCAAAAATATTTTTTTCTAGAATTCATTTCATGCTGGCCTGGAGAAAATATTGTTGAGAATCTATGGTAGTCATGGGAACTGCTCACAAGTATTCTGACTTTCTCTCATTCTGGGAATGTGCCTTTTGATTGCACTTTTCTGCCTATGTGAAGTTAGAGGTTGCCATATGACTTGCTTTGGCCAATAAAACATGAAAAGTGACATGTGTTACTTGTATTCAGGAGTTTTAAGAGCTAGTGAATGATTTGCCACTACCTTTCTTTACCCTCTGCCATGGCACTGCTCCTGATAATAGCAGCTGCTCAACCTGGGTCCCAGACAAAGCAAGGCAAAGCCCCTAGTGCTGCCCCATGTTGGATACATACTATGAGTGAGAAATAAAACTCTGTGGTTTTAAGCCACTGAAACTATGGGTTGCTTTTGCTGAATAAGCATGAATCAGCCTTTCTTATTTAATAAGCCACTACAGAGTTTCTACATTCTGTAGAACATTTGACCTAACCTGCAGTGCTTAACCTCTAGTGCTTAAGGGCTTCCCAGGTAGCACTAGAGGTAAAGAACCTGCCTTCCAATGCAGGAAACATAAGAGATGCAGGTTTGATCCCTGGGTTGGGAAGATCCCTGGAGGAGTGTGTGGCAATCCACTCCAGTATTCTTGCCTGGAGAATCCCACGGAGCATGGTGGGCTATAGTCCATAGAGTCACAAAGAGTCAGACACAACTGAAGCAACTTAGCACGCATAGTGCTTAAATTCCAAGTTAGAAGATCCAGATTCTGTATTCAGAAACATTTTCTCAGTGACACAAAGTCTCAGGATGTGGTGCCAAGTAAAGCTGTAGAACTGTCTTTTCAGGCAGTGTTTGAGAAGAGAATGATGTCTAATCTGGTTTAGGTTACAAGCTGCCTAATGATAAAGCATTATATTATATAACCACTCAAAGTTCCTCCAGACTTATGGTTTTACACTCTTTAGTATAATACCATGGCTAGAAAGAAATAGGTCACAGAGAAAAGCAGTATGGTTCATATTCTAGGCTAATCAGCAAATTCTATAGAATATGTTGGTTATTTTAATATTCTGGTGGCTCAGACGCTAAAGCGTCTATCTACAATGCGGGAGACCCGGGTTCGATCCCTGGGGCGGGAAGATCCCCTGGAGAAGGAAACGGCAATCCACTTCAGTACTCTTGCCTGGAAAATCCCATGGACAGAGGAGCCTGGTAGGCTCCAGTCCATGGGGTCGCAAAGAGTCGGACACGACTAAGCAACTTCACTTTCACTTTTTAATATTCACAGTGACTCTTCAAAACTATTAAAATAAAACTGGTGAAGTATAACAGCCCTTTTTATAAATTAAAAATTAAGGCCCCAGCAGTGCCTATAATGTGTATAGTGTAAAACAGTCACTTTTTCTTTCATTTAAAAACAAGTTTATCACTAATGAAGTTCCAATTACTAGACTAGACCCCACAGATAGAAAGATAGATAGGAAATGGTTCAATTCTCCAAGGCCTTATAGAGGCCCAGTAATCACCTAAAAATCTGATTACAGGACAAGGTGTTAAATGCTATAGTTGAGGGAATATAAATATATTCACTTATAAATATATAAATATGTATTTAATATATGTAAATATATTTCATATGTTTAATTATATTATTGTTTTGTATATGTATTATCATTTTAATTATAAAATATTTTGCTTCTATTAAAAATATATACATATATTTAATATATAAATATATATTCACTTATATACATATATTCACTTCAATACAGCTTTAAGTGATCACAGAGGAGTAAGAAAATAAGGAACAATATATGTCAAAGAAGACTTCCAAAGAGAAAAAAATCCATGTCATTAATTGGTGATGAAATGTTATGTATATATGTATACATATACATAGTGAGAAAAAGAGATACATATATACATATTTAAATTCAGATTTTAGCTAATGTAAATGCATGATGTATGCTTTTAAAATGGACGTGAAAATGAATTGAACATTTGGAACAGAAACAGTAAGGGATAACAAGTTTGGGTTTATCAATTTTCAAAAGACACCTTAAACATGATGACCTCTACATTGAATAATTCAAAAGAATAGCATGATCCTAAAAGGTCTTGGGTTGTTACCTAGGGTAAGTAAACTTTAGCCCCTGAACCTCAATTTCTGATCTATAAATTAGATATAACACCTGCACTGCAGGACTATTCTGAGGATTAGGAATAACAAAGCTTCTGGCATGTAGCTTGCAAATAATTTGCCTTCAGTAAATAGCAGTTACTGTTACAGTTGGATGCATTATCGTTAGAATTAGGAAGACAAACTGAAACTGCACTGACCTTGAAATATGCTGTGGAAGTCATGCTTTTGAACTAAGCCTGTCAGGACTTTGTTACATATTATCTTTCTATTTTGATTTTTTTATAAAAGTATGCTATAACTCACACACACAAATTTAGCATCTGGGTTCTTTGATTATTTGAATTTAGAATCAACAGGAGTTTATAGGCTTTAGGAAATGAAAGGAGTAGAAGCAGAAACATGATAAAGTGGAAAATGGATGAGGAAATGAAGGATTCAAAGACATCTGGCAACTTCAGTCATCGAATCAAAATATTCATGGAGCAATGGTTACTGCTCGAGGCTTCTTCCAGGCATAAAATATTACAAGCATCTTTAACATTCCTTCTCCACTCTACAAGTAAGGCAAACTATTCCATAGCTAATAAGTGCCTGGGGTGGTTATTATTTTACCTCTTGGTTACATAAATTACTCAGAAATAGCACCCATGTTTTCTAAATATCTGTGCAATACTTTAAACAGTAGATACAAAATAAAATAATAAGAAATGAAAGCAGATATAATCTCATCTAACAAGCTTTTTATACACACTCCATTTTTGTAAAATAAGAGAGTCAAGAGATTAGAATAATTTCTCTTTATCACTGCAGCTGATTAGGAAGTGAAGATTTAGCAATTAGATGGGTAATGCTATACATAAAATAACATCTGTGCTTAGAAACTCAAGTCTGTATTGTTAAGATATGTTGAGAGTAAATTCTCTGTGGGTCTCTCATGTTTCTTCAAGTCTGGCAAGCAGAAGCACTGACAGGTTTTGTTCCAGACTGTCTCTTCAAGGAAGTTTGTATAGCAAACAACCTTGAAAAATGGATAAAGTATCTTCCTGTGAAACAGGAGGGAAGAGGGCAGGGCACAACCTTTAAAAGACTGACAGGGCCAGAAGACACAGACATAAACTGATTAGAAGCAAACAGGTCCAAGATGGGGAAGAAGTCGACTTTTACTAGACCTTGAGCCTCAATATGGAGAAGGCAATGGCACCCCACTCCAGTACTCTCGACCTGGCAAATCCCATGGATGGAAGAGCCTGGTGGGCTGCAGTCCATGGGGTCACTAAGAGTCAGACACGACTGAGCGACTTCACTTTCACTTTTCACTTTCCTGCATTGGAGAAAGAAATGGCAACCCACTCCAGTGTTCTTGCCTGGAGAATCCCAGGGATGGGGGAGCCTGTTGGCTGCCGTCTCTGGGGTCTCACAGAGTTGGACACAACTGAAGCGACTGAGCCTCAATATATGTTCATTGTAACACATCAGCAAGCTAAATGACACACCCACAGGCACCAAGACAGTTCCAAGGTTGACCACAAATGTCAAAAAATGGGCAATCGCCCAATTCCTGGAAATCCTCACCTCTTCCTCAAAATAGCTGGCATACTCCTCCTACTCATTGGTATATGAAATTACCCACCCCTATAAAAAAACTCTGTGGTGTTGGAAAAGACTCTTGAGAGTCCCTTGGAATGCAAGGAGATCCAACCAGTCTATCCTAAAGGAGATCAGTCCTAGGTGTTCATTGGAAGGACTGATGCTGAAGCTGAAACTCCAATACTTTGGCCACCTCATGCAAAGAGCTGACTCATTTGAAAAGACCCTGATGCTAGGAAAGATTGAGGGCAGGAGGAGAAGGGGATGACAGAGGATGAGATGGTTGGATGGCATCACTGACTCAATGGACATGGATTTGGGTTCTCCGGGAGTTGGTGATGGACAGGGAGGCCTGGCATGCTGCAGTTCATGGGGCAGAGTCGGACACAACTGAGCAACTGAACTGAACTTTCTTCCTTTTGGGTCTGCAATCAGTATGGAATGATAGGGCATGAGCACTCCCCCTTCTGACCTCCTGAGTGCTTTTTAAATGAGGCTTCTATTTATTAATTTTCACAGACATAAACCAAACTGAGACAAATAACCAGGCTGAAGATACCAACTGCTTCCCTGATAGCTCAGTTGGTAAAGAATCTGCCTGCAATGCAGGAGACCTTGGTTCGATTCCTGGGTCAGGAAGATCCACTGGAGAAGGGATAGGCTACCCACTCCAGTATTCTTGGGCTTCCCTTGTGGCTCAGCTGATAAAGAATCTGCCTGCAATGTGGGAAACCTGGGTTTGATCCCTGGGTTGGGAAGATCCCTGGAGAAGGGAAAGGCTATCCACTCCAGACATGACTGACGATACCAACTACATTTCAAGGAGTGAAAGAACCAGTCCTTTAACAAAACCATTCAGAGTCTGGGGTTGGGCAGGGAATGTTTTTGTACTCAGCTCTAGTTGCTAACTTTTTCTCACTTTCAGGTTGGTTATAAACTTATAATTAGAGCAAAGCTAACCAAAATCTAACATATTAAACAAGGGAGCTTTGCAAGCAATTTTTTCAAGTATTTTCTGGGACTAGCTCAGCACACATTTATTTCTCATAGTTATTTTATTTTGAAATGACTTGCAAGATTTCATTCAGTGTCATTCCTGCAGGGGACACAAACTGCAACTAGCATCAAGAGGAATTGTAATGTTAATTCCCTAAATACCACACTGTTAATTAATCTCAGTGAATAATAGGATTTCTGATGCAAATTGTTCTGATGTCATCCATTGCCTAAAGGTGTTTCTAACGATCTACGTGAAATGTCACAAGCTATGCTTTAGTCACCATGTGATAGAGAATTTGGACAAACAAGCAAGGAAATCTGGTTGATCTGAAGTTGGGGGTAGCTAGATCAACAGAAACCTGTTAGAGAACTTGAAAGAACTGCATTTTCCCAGGGGAGTTTTCTCTTCCTTAGGAGCAACTGCAATGAAATCAGGACAGACATGAAATTTCGTTAGGAAGTAACTATAATGGACAATGAGTAATGTAAAACAACTCTGGTCATTTCTCTTCCAGGCACACTTCCAAGGAGATTTGTTTTCCTGATTTTTAAGCAGGTAGTTGCTGAAGAATTCATCTTGGCATTGATGTTGCCATTTGAACATTCTGAAGAAAAGGATTTACACTATGTAGAATCAAATTTAGCAATCCAAACATTGCTATTGTTGCTTCTCATTTTTTTCCACGTTGTGCATCACTGAAATATGTATGAACAATAGACTGAGATATGCTACAGTGGATAAAATGCTTATATCCTCCTCATCTGATTGACTGCTGCCAGCAAAGAATTTCAGGTATTTTGGCATTCTTCTTTGACTTCTTCCATTCTAAACATTGATTTACCCTAAGAAATACAGACTGGGCATTTATTTTTCTACGGAAAACCTTTCTATCTTTGGGGTTGTACAGCTGTGATAAAGACTGTTCACTGCCTTTTACTATCCATTATCCCTTTCTTTCTTTTAGTATTAAGTGGACATTTTGTGTCCAAGGTACAGACACAGTTCCCTTGCAGTTAAATAAGGGTTCTATATTCCTCAGCACCCCTTTGCAGCCAATAGGATGATCTAAAGTAATATGAAAGCCACATAAGCACTTCTTTCTCCATTTCTGAGCATTGGAACTCAAATGTATTGGTCGTGAACTAACTTAAAACAGGCAACCAAGTAAATAGAGCAGGACCCTGCAAGTGATGGACCTCTGTGTGTCTCCCATGTCTTGTTTGCACCAAAAAAAAAAAAAAACTTAGTTTCCTAGGCCTTTCCCAACTTTCCAAAGCTGACTCAAATTGTTAATGATTTGAGTTTTGAGAAGATGTAGAGACAAAGGAAGAGCAGTCAAGTAAGAAAAGTAATAGTAGCTTGAATACTAGTTGAATGATCGATAAAATAGAGTCAGTACTCCTCATTCCTTCTCAATGTATATAGACAACAATTAGATGCACATCCTTGAGCTGCTTTACAGAAACCAGGACCCCACCAGATAGAAACTGTTGACCATATGTATAGATCCCAGACTGGTTGTGATCTTGGGTGGCCTTGGCTTGCAATGGCTTGGAACAGGGCTTGGATTCCCAGATAGAGACTGGACTGAGTCAAGGCGATAAAAGCACTAGATCCTAGCCTAGACAGAGTGGTCAGTGACAGAGTCCCTGGCCCTTTGGTTTTGCAGCAAAGAATTTCCACAAAGATGGAAAGCAGTGAAGCAAGTAAAGTATTTAAGAGTGGAAAAAATGAGTGTGTGTATAGCCTCACAGTCAGACTCAAGGAGAGAGAGAATCATGAGTGGTGCCCTTGCGGCAGTCTGAACTACTTTTATGGGGCATTTCTTCTGAGTTCCTTTGGCCAATCATTTTGATTTGCCTGATTCAGGGTCATATTTGGTATATCTCAGGATCTGCCCAAGCGTGCACACACATCTCTTAGCCAAGATGTAGTTTACTTAAAAGGCATCTGGGTAGAGCATCCCTTGACATTGCTCGCCTCTTTGGCCTGCAAGGAGCCTTTCTGTGTATGCGTGGTCAGGGAGGTCTCCTGACTTCGAGAATAAGAGATATGTGTTCTGGGCAAGGCCTAGCCTTCTCCCTTAATTGCTCTGCTATTCTCATCTTGGAGTTTCAGCTAACAGAGAATGCATCTCTGATAGCTTTACCCTGGTGGTGGGGAGGTGGGCGTGAGGGCATCTGCCTCCTGCCTCAGCTGGAGCCAGAAGATTGATGATTATGATTCCCAGTACATCACGCTGTTATCTTACCACGAGTCAATCAGAAGAAAATCCATGAGCTGATTATGCACCCTGCAACCCTTATCCCTAACTTTGCTCTTAAAAAAAAGTTCCTATCTTGTTTAAGCCATTTTTATTTTTATCTCTCTTAAAGTAGTCAACTAGTTTTCTTATCCATTCATCTGCTGATGGACATCTAGGTTGCTTCCATGTCCTGGCTATTATAAATAGTGCTGCGATGAACATTGGGGTACACGTGTCTCTTTCAATTCTGGTTTCCTCAGTGTGTATGCCCAGCAATGGGATCGCTGGATCATAAGGCAGTTCTATTTGCAATTTTTTAAGGAATCTCCACACTGTTCTCCATAGTGGCTGTACTAATTTGCATTCCCACCAACAGTGGAAGAGGGTTCCCTTTTTTCCACACCCTCTCCAGCATTTATTGCTTGTTGACTTTTGGATCGCAGCCATTCTGACTGGTGTGAAATGGTACCTCATTGTGGTTTTGATTTGCATTTCTCTGATAATGAGTGATGTTGAGCATCTTTTCATGTGTTTGTTAGCCATTCATATGTCTTCTTTGGAGAAATGTCTATTTAGTTCTTTGGCCCATTTTTTGATTGGGTCATTTATTTTTCTGGAGTTGAGCTGCATAAGCTGCTTGTATATTTTTAGATTAGTTGTTTGTCAGTTGC
>SJXQ01004550.1:123734-159097 GCA_006408695.1 Aepyceros melampus
GAGCATCTTTTCATGTGTTTGTTAGCCATTCGTATGTCTTCTTTGGAGAAGTGTCTATTTAGTTCTTTGGCCCATTTTTTGATTGGGTCATTTATTTTTCTGGAGTTGAGCTGCATAAGCTGCTTGTATATTTTTGAGATTAGTTGTTTGTCAGTTGCTTCATTTGCTATTATTTTCTCCCATTCAGAAGGCTGTCTTTTCACCTTGCTTATATCTTTTGCTTCTGTAAGGTCCATACCATTTCTGTCCTTTACTGTGCACATCTTTGCATGAATGTTCCCTTGGTATCTCTAATTTTCTTGAAGAGATCTCTAGTCATTCCCATTCTATTGTTTTCCTCTATTTCTTTGCAGTAATCACTGAGGAAACCTTTTTTTTTTTTTTTTAATCTCTCCTTGCTATTCTTTGGAACTCTATATTCAAATGGATATATCTTTCCTTTTCTCTTTTGCCTTTAGCTTCCCTTCTTTTTTCAGCTATTTGCAAGGCCTCCTCAGGCAACCATTTTGCATTTTTGCATTTCTTTTTCTTGGGATAGTCTTGATCACTGCCTTCTATATAATATCATGAACCTCTCTATGCATAGTTCTTCAGACACTCTATCAGATCTAGTCCCTTGAATTGATTTGTCACACCCACTGTATAATTGTAAGGGATTTAATTTAAGTCATACCTGAATGATCTAGTGGTTTTCCCTTTCTTCAATTTAAGTCTGAATTTTATGATAAGGAGTTCATGATCTAAGCCATAGTCAGCCCCCAGTCTTGTTTTTGCTGACTCTATCGAGCTTCTCCTTCTTTGGCTGCAAAGAATATAATCAGTCTGATTTTGATATTGACCATCTGGTGATGTCCATGTGTAGATTTGTCCCTTGTGTTGTTGGAAGAGTGTGTTTGCCATGACCAGTGTGTTCTCTTGGCAAAACACCTTTAGCCTCTGCCCTGCTTTTTTGTACTCCAAGGCAAAATTTCCCTGTTACTCCAGATATCTCTTGACTTCCTAATTTTGCATTCCTATCCCCTAGGATGCAAATGACATCTTTTTTGGGTGTTAGTTCTAAAAGTTCTTGTAAGTCATCATAGAACCGTTTAACTTCAGCTTCTTTAGAGTTACTTGTTGGGCATAGACTTGGATTACAGTGATATTGAATGGTTTGTCTTGGAAACGAACAGATCATTTTGTCATTTTTGAGACTGCACTAAAGTGCTGCATTTCAGACTCTTTAGTTAACTATGAGGGCTACTCCATTTCTTCTAATGGATTCTTGACCACAGTAGTAGATATAATGGTCATCTGAGTTAAATTCATCTGTTTCAGTCCATTTTAGTTCACTGAAGCCTAAAATGTCAATGTTCTCTGTTGTCATCTCCTGTTTGACCACTTCCAATTTATCTTGATTCATGGATCTAACATTCCAGGTTCCTATCCAATATTGTTCCTTATAGCATCGGACTTTACTTCCATCACCAGTCACATGCATAACTGGCCATGTTTTTGCTTGGCTCTGTCTCTTCATTCTTTCTGGAGCTATTCTCCATTATTCTCCAGTAGCATATTGGGCACCTACCAACCTGGGGTGTTCATCTTTCAGTGCCATATATTTTTGCCTTTTCATATGGTTTATGGGGTTCTCAAGGCAAGAATACTGAAGTGGTTTGCCATTCCCTTTTCCAGTGGACCACTTTTTTTCAGAACTCTCCACCATGACCAGTCCATCTTGGTTGACCTTCCACAGCATTGTTCATAGTTTCATTGAGTTAGATAAGGCCGTGGTCCATGTGATCAGTTTGACTAGTTTTCTGTGCTTTTCATTCTGTCTGCCCTCTGAGGGTTAAGGGTAAGAGGCTTATGGAGCCTTCATGATAGGAGAGACTGACTGTGTGGGAAAATAGGTCTTTTTCTGATGAGCAGGGCCATGTTCAGTAAATCTTTATTATGAAGATCATGGCATCCAGTCCCATCACTTCATGGTAAGAGAAGAGAAAACAGTGGAAACAGTGTCAAACTTTATCTTTGTGGGCTCCTAAATCACTGCAAATGGTGACTGCAGCCATGAAATTAAAATACACTTACTCCTTGGAAGAAAAGTTATGAGCAACCTAGATAGCATATTCAAAAGCAGAGACATTACTTAGCCGACTAAGATCCGTCTAGTCAAGGCTATGGTTTTTCCTGTGGTCATGTATGGATGTGAGAGTTGGACTGTGAAGAAGGCTGAGCGCAGAAGAATTGATGTTTTTGAACTGTGGTGTTGGAGAAGACTCTTGAGAGTCCCTTGGACTGCAAGGAGATCCAGCTGGTCCATTCTGAAGATCAGTCCTGGGATTTGTTTGGAAGGAATGATGCTAAAGCTGAAACTCCAGTACTTTGGCCACTTGATGCAAAGAGTTGACTCCTTGGAAAAGACTCTGATGCTGGGAGGGATTGGGGGCAGGAGGAGAAGGGGACGGCAGAGGATGAGATGGCTGGATGTCATCACCGACTCAATGGATGTGAGTCTGAGTGAACTCCGGGAGATGGTGATGGACAGGGAGGTCTGGCATACTGCGATTCATGGGGTCGCAAAGAGTTGGACACGACTGAGCGGCTGAACTGAACTGATTGATAGACTGGGCTGTGTTCCCTCCCTGTTGTTTGACTTGAGACCAAACTATGGTGGAGTTAATGAAGATAATAGTGAGCTCCTTCAAAAGGTCCCAAGCACTATCACACTCAGTGCCCCCAGCTGTGCAGCAGGCCACTGCCAACCCACACCTCAGCCAGAGATTTCTGGACACCACAGGCAAGTCTTGGTCAGTCTCTTGCGGGGTCACTGCTCCTTTTTCCTGGTCCTGGTGCACACAAGGCTTTGTTTGTGTCCTACAATAGTCTGTTTCCCCAGTCCTGTGTAAGTTCTGGCAGCTCTATGATGGGGTTAATGGTGACCTCTTCCATGAGGACTTATGCCCCACCCAGGTCTGCTGCACCCAGAGCCCCTGTCTTTGTGGCAGGCACTGCTGACACATACCTCAGCAGGAGATAATTAAACACTCAAAAGCAGATCTGGCTCAGTCTCTATGGGCTCTCCTAGTGTGCACAAGGTTTTGTTTAAGCCGTCTGAGCATGTCTGGTAGGTATGGGGCTTGATTCTAAATGTGATTTTGCCCCTCCTATGATCTTGCTGGGACTTCTTTACCCTTGGATGTGAGATAACTTTTTTTCATGGGATCCAACATTCTCCTGTCAATGATTGTTTAGCAGTGAGTTGTAATTTTGGAGATATTGCAGAAGATGAGCCCACATCCTTCTACTCCACTGTCTTGTGGGATACAAGCATGATGTATGGGTATAGAAAAAATAAATTATTTTCTATACTCAAAGATCTTAAAATCTGAGTGGACCACAAAAGATAAATGTGCATACCTGAAAATATAAATGTAAATTAATATTTGAATAACTTGCAGTTGTGATAGAAGATAAATAAAGGGACATAGCATGGTCAAACTGGATTCAAACTGCAAAGGGGATTCAAATCCTGACTCTTCTATTCACTTTTTTTTTTTTCCCAAACACATTTGACAACTGTGTTTCAACTATTTGTCAGGCAGTTTTCCTGGCATTGGAAGTCAGCAGTGACTAACAAAGAAAATCTCCTGCTCTTTTACATTATAGATTGCTTAGAATATTAATTGATTAAGAACTTAAAAGTCAGTATCTAGCACCTGCTAAGTACTCAGAGATTTCATTAGTTACTATTTTTGGTAGAGGAAACTGCAAGAGCAATAGTCCTAAAGCACGAATGTATTACTATTCCAGTAGTGATAGAAAATTAATGGGAGAAAATGGAGATGAGAATAGGGATACATTAGAGGATAGACTCAGAGAAGGCAATGTCAACCCACTCCAGTACTCTTGTCTGGAAAATCCCATGGATGGAGGAGCCTGGTAGGCTGCAGTCCATGGGGTCGCTAAGAGTCGGACACGACTGAAGTGACTTAGCAGCAGCAGCAGCAGCAGCAGCAGCAGCAGTAAAAGTAGACTAAAAGTGAAATCAGAGAGCTTGCAGAGAAGCAGATCATTCAGAACCTTGCAAGTCAAGGTAAGAATTTGGATTTAACTTTGAGTGATAAGCAAAATTACTAGGAAATTTAAAGCAGAATATATGATCTCTTCTGCTTTATGCGTATATGAATGACTTTCACTGTTTTTTGAAAATACAATATAGGTTCAACTCGTCTAATGCATGTGTGCTAATTGTGCATGCTAAGTCGCTTTGATCATGCTCAACTCTACGCAACCGTATGGAGGGTAGCCCATGACACTTCTCTGTCCATGGGATTCTCCAGGCAAGAATACTGGAGTGGGTTGCCATGCCCTTCTCCAGGGGATCTTCCTGACCCAGGGATCAAACCCACATCTCTTATATCTCCTGCACTGGCAGGTAGGTTCTTTACAACTAGCACCACTGGAAAAGCCCAACATGTCTAATAATACCTGTTACCAAAAATCCATAAACTTCAGTTTATTTATTTCTGCTAAAGTATTAGTTGCTTAGCCATGTCTGACTCTTTGTGAGCCCATGGACTGTAGCCTGCCAGGCTCTTGTGTCCATGGAATTCTCCAGGCAAGAAAACTGGAGTGGATTGCCACTACCTTCTCTAGGGATCTTCCCAACCCATGGATTGAACCCAGGTCTCCTGCATTGCAGGTAGATTCTTTACCATCTGAGCCACCAGGAAAACTGACAATATTATTAGTGGCTCTGAGTAAGGGCTGTTTAAAAGACAATGTAATATTTGCCATGAAATTGAGTCAAAAGTCAATGTTACCTGGCTTCCTTAGTTATGGCAATGCTTATGGATTACAGCTTTGATGACTGGGTTCTGAGTTCACCATAAAAGTTAGTGTTCATTAGCACAGTAATGAACCATTGTGGGTATGTGATCAGTCTCTCAGTTATGTTCAATTCTTTGTCACCCCATGGACTGCAGCCAGCAAGGCTCTTCTGTCCATGACATTTTACAGGCAAGATTCCTGGGGCGGGTTGCCATTTCCTTTCAAGGGGATCTTCTTCTCAAGGAAGATCTGCCTTTCAGGGCCTCTTCTCTCCATTAGGCTTTTCCACACACTCTATCTTCCTGCATCTACAAGTGAGAAGCTGTACTTCTTATTGGACAGCTCAAGGTTCCCAAAAGGCCGTGCCTTCTTGAGGCTTAGTCCCAAAGTTGGCTCTATGTTACGCCTGCCCTCTCCATGGTTAAAGTGAATCTTAGGGCCAGATCACTGTCACTGTGGCAAGAGACCACAAAAAAAGGTAAATACCAGAAATTGCTGTTCATTAGGGGACATTTTTGTTTAAGAGCTACCACAGTCACCATGCACCCTAGATTTTCTTTTTTTCGTCCAGGCATGTCTAGAACCTCAGTGTTTCACTAACTCTAGGATTGTAAAACACTGTGGATGAGATTAAATACCTCTGAATCTTTTATCTTATTTTATTTTTGCATGAAAAAAATATGGAAGACATATTCTTTGTTTTATAATTAAATTCAGAAAAATAGAAGATATTTCAAAAATTATTTGATAAATGTGAGCAAAATTATTCAAGAGATTCAGAGAAAGTACAATAAAATCAAAATAATTTAAAAATAAGAATAATATTGCCCCCATTCCACTGTTTTCAAAATGCATGTAGATTAGGCACCTGTCAGCCTCAGTCTGTATGTTAAAGACCTTCTGCTTAAAATTGTCTTTTACTACAACTAAAATGCATCTGGAATTGAAAAGAGCAACACAGTTATTCTTTTTTTTTTAGCTGTATATTAGTTGCAGAAAAAATTAAAATCAGTATGTATTTTTTTAATGTCAAAATTATTCACTAATGCATAGAGGTATAAGCTAATTTTAATTTTTTAAGATGCTTTTATTTTTAAGCATAAAATAGAGTCCTGGTTTCCTGAAAGAACATTTTCACCTTTTATAGATGTCAAAATGGCCTTGCAAGAAAGTGCATGAGCCCAATTTGCCAAATTATTATATCAAATAGTAATAATGAACATTTTTATGATCACCCACAGTGGCTTCCTGTGCCTAAGAACAGCTGCAAAAATGCATTCTCTTCCCGGTGGGCTCAAATAAAAGAAAACTATTATCTGTAGTTCATCAAGAGACCACTGCTGACTAATCTGATGAAGGAAGTCTGTAGAGGAATGCTGATTGAAAAAGGAAAGTACTCAGTAGGATGTACAATTTCTTTAAATGTCAGGAGAGGGACATTTCTTTTTCTTGTGGACCAATATGAGAGAATGGGAGCATATGGTGACTAATCCAGATATTCTATTTTTATCATAAAAATTAGAAATTTGCTTGCTGACCTATTTCAGTAAAGTCCTTTTGTTTTGAACACTAAAATGCTGATATCTTGAACAAATAAAGATCTAAGGTTACTATATATTAGTAAGAACTCTTACGTTATCCATGACATAATTTATAAAGAAAAAATAGGTTTTAGCCCCTGTGACACTCATATCCCACCTCCTGACTTCTGGGAACTCCTATTGCAATAACCAGTTATTGCTAATGTTGACCTATTTCGTTATTACTGCTTTATAGTCATCCCATTGTGTCATGTTTCTGAGCTTCATACCGCTTTTGGGTTTGAAAACTCCCTGTTTGTGAGTTGTTTCTTACTCATCTTTTCTGAATTTTCTTTTAAGTGCATAAGGGAAAATAGCATTTTCCCTATTATGGAACAGAGTTAAATGGAAATAAGCAAACATTAATGTTGCTTAACATAGCCAAACATGCAAAAAGCCAGTTGAAACATCTGAATGGATGTAGAGGCCTGGCTTATAGATCAATGGAGCATCACAGGTAAAATTGAGAGTCTGGAATCTTTATTGAAATTGGTGTCCAGATCCTTGAGGAGCCTCAGCCCTTACCAATGTGATACTACTGTTTTCACTCTGTCCTGAGTCAAATGTACTGAGATGTCTAGTTGCCTTATCTAAGGTGCTCTGATACATTAAATATGCCTGAAATTGTACCTATCTCCATGTGTTTCAAGAAGTTTTCTTCAAGGAATCTGCAGAGAAATTCCTCCTGTGTGTATGTGTGTGTATGTTATTTTATTTTTTATTCAGCTGGAAGGATTTCTTTAAGTGGTGCCTGGAGCCAAGGACAACCTCTTAACTCTAAAAGATGCACTCTTGCTCAGAATTTCTCTGGACCTAAATGATGCATACCCCTCACTGCAGCTCTGATCCTAATTGTTAACCCAGAGAGAATTTTTCCCAAGGTGGAGAAGGGAGATCTGTATGAGTGCAGATTCAAGGATGGAATTAAATCTAAGCTTATAGAGTCTGTGATATACTCAGATGTTTCTCTCACACATACCCACACAGAGGCATGCACTTTATAAGGAGTATTAGTCCACCTATGTCCTAGGTTGGTGAAGTTATCTCAAAGACCTTCTCCATTTGATATACAGACTAAGTGTTTTTTTTCCCACCCTTGCCTCTTAATAGCTCCCACTATAAATAAGATCCATGAGGAAAATCATTTCTGTTACTTTTTTTTTTCTTTTTCATTTCTATCACTCTAGAATTTAGAACAGTGCTTGAGGCATTATCATTTCTCAATATTTATTAGTTGAATACATAGATAAATACATTTCTCAAAACTGATCTTAATATAATGCATTATTGGGATATAGAAGGAATGTAAAGGGAGCAAATTGTATAAGCTGAGAATCAGAAAATATACTTATAAAGCAGTTACTAGAGCTTGGTTGGTCCCTTAACATATATTTAAAACTCATTTTTACTGTTTTCAAATTACTTGCGTGCTTTTATTCCACACTTAACTGTTTAAAAATTTCTTGTGTTTGAATTTGTCAAGCATCTAATGTCTCATACATATTGACTATTCAAGTATTTTCTGCACTAGAGAATATCATCAGTGTTGGCCTTTATTCAAAATTCAAAGTGCTTGAAAATTATACTTCACTCCTTCACCTCTTCAATTCTACTCCATATAAACTGCCCACTCATGTTTTCTCTAGTTTGATTCTTGTTAAATAATCCAAGAGCCCCAGTCCTTAGATTGAGGGCCTCTAGAATCAAATTGCTGGGAGAAATATCAATAACCTCAGATATGCAAATGACAGCACCCTTATGGCAGAAAGTGAAGAGGAAGTAAAAAGCCTCTTGAAGAAAGTGAAAGAGGAGAGTGAAAAATTTGGCTTAAAGCTCAACATTTAGAAAATGAAGCTCATGGCATCTGGTCCATCACTTAATGGGAAATAGATGGGGAAACAGTGGAAACACTGTCAGACTTTATTTTGGGGGGCTCCAAAATCACTGCAGATGGTGACTGCAGTAATGAAATTAAAAGATGCTTACTCCTTAGAAGAAGAGTTATGACCAACCTAGATAGCATATTGAAAAGCAGAGACATTACTTTGCCAACAAAGGTCTGTCTAGTCAAGGCTATGATTTTTCCAGTGGTTATGTATGGATGTGAGAGTTGGACTGTGAAGAAAGCTAAATGCCAAAGAATTGATGTTTTTGAACTGTGGTGTTGGAGAAGACTCTTGAGAGTCCCTTGGACTGCAAGGAGATCCAACCAGTCCATCCTAAAGGAGATCAGCTTTGGGTGTTCTTTGAAAGAATGATGCTAAAGCTGAAACTCCAGTACTTTGGCTACCTCATGCAAAGAGTTGACTCATTGGAAAAGACTCCGATGATAGGAGGGATTGGGGGCAGGAGGAGAAGGGGACGATAGAGGATGAGATGGCTGAATGGCATCATCAACTAGATGGACATGAGTTTAAGTGAACTCCAGGAGATGGTGATGAACAGGGAGGCCTGGTGTGCTGCGATTCATGGGGGTCACAAAAAATCAGACACGACTGAGAGCCTGAACTGAACTCAACTGAATCCCTTAATTGAATCTGGTCTAATTTCAGAAAGAACTTCATTGACTGTTGATGGCACTGGTATGTGAGTAGAGATTGGGGATGGATATTGGCTTGTTAGTTAGTTCAGTCACTCAGTCGTGTCCGACTCCTTGTGACCCCATGAATCGCAGCACACCAGGCCTCCTTGTCCATCACCAACCCCCAGAATTTACCCAAACTCATGTCATCAAGCCAGTGATGCCATCCAGCCATCCTCTGTCATCCCCTTCTCCTCCTGCCCCCAATCCCTCCCAGCATCAGGGTCTTTTCAAATGAGTCAACACTTCGCTTGAGGTGGCCAAAGGAATGGAGTTTCAGCTTCAGCATCAGTCCTTCCAATGAACATTCAGGAATGATTTCCTTTAAGATAGACTGTTTGGATCTCCTTGCAGTCTAAGGGACTCTCAAGAGTCTTTTCCAACACCACAATTAAAAAGCATAAATTCTTCGGTGCTCAGCTTTCTTTATAGTCAAATTCTCACATCCATACATGATCACTGGAAAAACCATAGCTTTGACTACACAGACCTTTGTTGGCAAAGTAATGTCTCTGCTTTTCAATATGCTATCTAGGTTGGTCATAATTTTCCTTCCAAGGAGTAACATCTTTTAATTCCATGGCTGCAATCACCATCTGCAGTGATTTAAACTTAAAAGTGATTTGGCTTGCTAAACCCTATGAAATTCTAATTGGTAGAATTTTGTGTCATATTTGGGAAATATTTTAGAGAAGGGTAATCTTCTCAGAATCTATATTTAGCACTAAAATTTTATCTATAAATTTAGCTCTCAAAGAAGTGTTTTATCAGCTATCTCCCTGTGAGGCCTAATCATCCTGCTATACAAATACATACAATTTACCAGTAAAGACTTTACAGTGTATACTCATTCTAAATGCTGTTCTATTCATAGACCTCAAAGTTTGAAAAATATAGATATTTTATATTATATGCCCACTAACTTAATTGCTGAGAAGTTCATATGAATATACCTAAATTCTAATTGGTAGAATTTTGTGTCATATTTGGGAAATATTTTAGAGAAGGGTAATCTTCTCAGAATCTATATTTAGCACTAAAATTTTATCTATAAATTTAGCTCTCAAAGAAGTGTTTTATCAGCTATCTCCCTGTGAGGCCTAATCATCCTGCTATACAAATACATACAATTTACCAGTAAAGACTTTACAGTGTATACTCATTCTAAATGCTGTTCTATTCATAGACCTCAAAGTTTGAAAAATATAGATATTTTATATTATATGCCCACTAACTTAATTGCTGAGAAGTTCATATGAATATACCTAAAATGGTTCATACCTTGGAATTTTTACTGCCTACTTTTATGCCATGTCCTTATACTGAAAAAGAAGGCAGATGGAAAATGGAGTATATATCCAAAATGATTGCATATATACAAATACACATATTTCTGTGTAACCAATTTGTCTTTCATTGTAGAGGTTAGTTCAAAATTCTTTACTCAATAATCACTCTCTTTTAACTTTTTAAAGTCTTTGTTCAGGAGACTCAAAGCCATGAAAAAAATCAAAATTCATTATATACTTTTCAAATTTCAGCTAATAATCTACTCTGATAGGCATTAGGCTGTCAGTTTTAATCTGAACCTCGTCAGATGTGGAGAAATAAAAATTATTAGAAGCAATATATTGCAAAGTGTTATTTCAGTGTTGTTTCCTTTTGAATGGATGTTGAAATTAGTCTGAGTTATAAGCAATATTACATAACAAGTGATTAACAGGTGTTTTAAGAATAAAGCAAGCAATTTTTTAAGGAATCTCCACACTGTTTTCCATAGTGGCTGTACTAATTTGCATTCCCACCAACAGTGTAAGAGGGTTCCCTTTTCTCCGCACCCTCTCCAGCATTTATTGCTTGTTGACTTTTGCATCGCAGCCATTCTGACTGGTGTGAAATGGTACCTCATTGTGGTTTTGATTTGCATTTCTCTGATAATGAGTGATGTTGAGCATCTTTTCATGTGTTTGTTAGCCATTCGTATGTCTTCTTTGGAGAAGTGTCTATTTAGTTCTTTGGCCCATTTTTTGATTGGGTCATTTATTTTTCTGGAGTTGAGCTGCATAAGCTGCTTGTATATTTTTGAGATTAGTTGTTTGTCAGGGAGGTGGGGGTCGGGATTGGGAGTTCATGTACACTCGTGGCTGATTCATGTCAATGTGTAACAAAACGAATACAGTATTGTAAAGCAAAACAAACTAAAAAATAAAAATTAATTAAAAAAAAAGAATAAAGCAAGCATAAGGATTTTAAATAAAAAGTGAACAATTTGACATAAAGTACTATTTCTTTTTTTCCCAATTTTCCTATTTGCATTTTTATTAAATGCTGGACATTTATGATGGAAATTGTTGCCTATTTATTGTGAACATAAAATTTAAACTCTTTAAAAACAGATCATTGAGATATAATTGACATATAATAAACTATATATATTTACAGTGTAAACTTTTATAAGTTTTGACACATGTAGATACTTGTGAAACTATCACTGCAATCAAGAAAAAGAGCATATCTTCTGTGATTTCTGGAAGAATCTGTATAGAATTAGCATTATTGTTCTCTTAAATGTTTGGTAGAATTTGGCAATAAGCTATTTAGCTCTGGAGATTTCCTTGCGGAAAGATATTTAACTAGAAATTTATTTTTTAATTGAAGTGTAGTTGATTTACAGAATTTCAGGTGTACAGCATGTGTGTTTATATATGTGTGTATGTGCTGTGTGCTGCGCTCAGTTGCTCAGTCATGTTTGACTCTTTGCGACCCTAAGGACTATGGCCCACCAGGCTCTGTGGGATTCTCCAGGCAAGAATACTGGCTTGGGTAGCCATTCTCTTCTCCAGGGATGGAACCTGGGTCTTCTGCGTAGCAGGCGGATTCTTTACCATGTAACCCACCAGGGAAGCCTAGTGAAAAAATTAGAATTAATTTTAACAGGTAAACTGGTTGTTGTTTACATAGCCCAGAATTTACAAAATAGTCCTGATATATTTTGCAAAAGGGAAGAAAATGATGGAGACTCGACTTTATTACCCTTGCCTTCATTGTAGAAAAATGGATATTCTGTCTGTTGAGATTCAGATGGTTTGGACTAACTTACTCCTCAATCCCTGGTGGCTCAGACGGTAAAGTGTCTGCCTGCAACGTGGGAGACCCGAGTTCGATTCCTGGGTCGGGAAGATCCCCTGGAGAAGGAAATGTCAATCCACTCCAGCACTCTTGCCTGGAAAATCCCATGGACGAGGAGCCTGGTAGGCTACAGTCCACAGCGTCGCAAAGAGTCGGACACGACTGAGCGACTTCACTCACTCACTCACTCACTCACTCCTCAATCCAGTGTCATATTTCAACTTTACTGCTCCTAGCAAGCACTAAATTCCAGTCCTAGATCTTTAATATATCAGAAAAAATGCATGTATAGTCAACATTTAATGAACACTAAACTCTAGCTTTATTATTGTTTCCTTGTTTACTTAAATTTGCATATATTGCATTGTTCAATGGATATACCAAAAAGTTAAGAGTATATGAAAATGATTGGAATTTAGTGACATGCAAAATTATTTCATGTTTTTTTTCTCAAAATCTGAGCTCCCCAAAATATCTATGAATATGGATAGTATTAATAATAAAGATAATAATAAAGATAATAATAATAAAGATATTTAATGAAAATAAGTGGGAGACAGTAAAAGAGAGACGAAACACTTATTTAAACAGCAATCATTTCAGTTCAGTTGTTCAGCCATGTCAGACTCTTTGCAACCTCATGGACTGAAGCATGCCAGGCTTCCCTGTCCATCACTGTCTCTCAGACTTTGCTTAAACTCATGTCCATCAGGTCGATGATGACATCCAACCATCTCATCCTCTGTTATCCCCTTCTCCTCCTGCCTTCAATCTGTCCCAGCATCAGGGTGTTTTCCAGTGAGTCAGTTCTTCATACCAGGTGGCCAAAGTATTGATGCTTCAGCTTCAGCATCAGTCCTTCCAATGAATATTCAGGACTGATTTCCTTTAGGATTGACTGGTTGGATCTCCTCATAGTCCAGGGGACTCTCAAGAGTCTTCTGCAACACTGCAGTTCAAAAGCATCAATTCTTTGGTGCTCAGCTTTCTTTAGAGTCCAAATCTCAGAGCTATACACAACTACTGAAAAAACCATAGCTTTGATAGACGAAACTTTGTCAACAAAGTCATGTCTCTGTTTTTTAATATGCTGATGAGGTTAGTCATAGCTTTTCTTCTGAGGAACAAGTGTCTTTAATTTCATGGCTTCAGTCACCATCTGCAGTGATTTTGGAGCCCCCCAAAATAAAGTCTCTTACTGTTTCCATTGTTTCCCCATCATTTACCATGAAGTGATGGGACTGGATGCTATGATCTTCATTTTTTGAATGTTGAGTTTTAAGGCAGATTTTCCACTCTCTTCTTTCACTTTCATCAAGAGGCTGTTTAATTCCTCTTCACTTTTTGCCATAAGGGTGGTGTCATCTGCCTTACAAATATCCACCTTATAAACATCCATTCTTAGAAACAGAAATAGAGAAATAAAAATATTGTGAAGCAGATTATTTTTAACTTGTTTAAGCACATAGTTTCTTTTCAAAACAGTATTACATATTTAGTGTATTGTAGTAGGATATATTTAAGTGTAATAGAATTGTACATCAGTACTTTTAATAGTATTTTGTGTTAACGTATGATTCCACTGATGATACTATTTTCTTCCAAATTATTAGGCTCATTTGCTAAAGTAATCCTAAATATTACTTTGGGTTAATTAATTAAATTATAACAAAAAAGTTTAAAGACCCATGTGAATAACCAATCATATTTTCAGATTACACCCTTAATTAAAATATTATGGTCGAGTAATTCCAAACTCATTAGTTAAATCCCCCATAGTGTTCTATAATTGTTTTGAAGTAATCATATTTATTTATGTACTTCATATCTTCCCCTCTTATCTTCCATTTAATGCAGAAAAAAAATTAAGTGCATCGATTCCATCAGATCACAACTATCTGACATCCATATCATATATTCAGTGTTTTTCTCTATTTTAAACAACAGCATTTTCAGCAACAGAAACACTCTGAGTAATTTTGAAATATCAACTAATCATTTGGATAAGGTCCTTCCAAACATTTCGTAGCAAGATATATGTCATTGATGGGGAAAGAGATCTAGATAGAGACTAATAAATGGGCATTTCTTGTTTTACTGCCAGCTGATTTGCTCTTTTCTTTTCTTTCCTTCTCTGTGTCTCTCCATCTCTGTCTTCTTTAGCTAGCAGCCTCTGTCTATCTCTGCTTGTTGATTTGTTGGTGTTGTTCAGTCACTAAGTTGCATCTGACTCTTTGCGACCCCATGGAATGCAGCACACCAGACTTATAGTAAATACTGGTGCGTACTTCCAAATAAGTTCAACAAGGAAAAGTTATTCAATAAAATATTTGGACACTAGATAAAGCTTCAAATTTACCACTCATCCTATGTAGTCAGTGAACTATATCTGCTGGAGTTGGTTGATTGTTTAAGTAGCAAAACAAATGGGTATTTATACCACAGTCTAAGGCTCTCAACAGATAAATATTTAATAAAGACATAATATTTCAATCACTGCACAGACTATCTTGGATTGGGGAAGAACAGCCTAGTCTTGGAGTTGGTATACTTTGAAAGTGAGTTTTAACCATTTGACCATGTGTGGGCACTGCTTAAGATACTTAAACTCTTTGAGTTGTTCTTTTTTTTTTTTTTTTGTCTTGTGATAGAAACTGGTTAACCAATAAACTTCTAGTTCCGTGCAAATAGTTTGGGTTTGAGGTGTGTATGTGCTTGTTTGCATGTCTATATGGGAAGGAGTTTATATATTTGGCATTGTTTTATTGGAAGTGCTCCTAAGACATCCAAATGTTTGTTGGGATTCAACAAAAACAAATGGATTATAGATTTAGAATGTATAGACAAAGATGCCATTTAAACCCTAAGAGAGTAACATTTTCTATACTAAGAGTTCTAAATCAGTGTTATACACATCTGTATAACTTAAATGAAAACTCAGGGCGATAGTGAAGGACAGAGAAACCTGGTGTGCTGCAGTCCGTGGGGCTGCAAAGCATCAGACATGACTGAGAAACTGAACAACAACAAAGACTATTAGAATTTTTTTAAACAAGGCACAGACATTTTGTGAATTAATTTATAGACTTTTTGGACTAAGATCAAGACAATATCCCAACCATGCTAGAAACAGAAAACAGGGATGACTCCCAGCATGAATACAATGAACAAGAAAGTCGAATATCTATTCTGTCACTAACTATTAAACATGTCAGAAAATGGCTCTTTATATCACTGAACAGGACATAAGAGAAATACTGATACCAAATATGCAAAACTTGAAATCCAGAAAAGCAAATATTTAAGAAGCTGCTAGCTGTCCTGTGGATAACTAAAAATCTAAGGAATTTAGATTTTTAGGGCCCTTCCCATGTAGAGATAATGAAAGAAGTTGGTAACATAAAGCTACAAAATTCAAAAATGAAATCCTTATTTAAAAGGTAAACTAGAATAAAAGCAAACCCACAGGGAAATGCCACAAGAAATCACCTGTATCAAACAGTGAATAGTTGGAAAGTAGGAGAAAACAAAGCAAAACTTAGAAAATTTACAACTGCAAACTGCATGTGAGTTTCTATCCAAATACAAAGCATCCTCAGATCCAGCAATCCTAGAGGCAAGGAGTTGCTTTAAAACATTTCTTGGTTGTTGGTACGCTTGGTACCTAGTAAGGCAAACAAAGTCCTCTCTAGAGGGCTTCTTTATTCCAAGAATAACACAGATAAAGTGTGATCACATATGATCACACAATAAAAATATCTCAAAATATGTGGGGAGATAAGGGTCCATAATGGAGTCCCAGGGTTTCCCTGGTAGCTTATCTGGTAAAGAATTCACCTACTATTCAGGGGACCTCAGTTCGACTCCTAAGTCAGAAAGATCTCCTGGAGAGGGGATAGGCTACCCACTCCAGTATTCACGGGCCTCTCAGTGGCTCAGCCGGTAAAGCATCTGCCTGCACTGCAGGAGACCAGGTTTTGATCCCTGGGCTGGGAAGATCCGTTGGAGGAGGGCATGCAACCCACTCCAGTATTCTTGCCTGAAGAATCCCCATGCACAGAGGAACCTGGTGGAGTCGCAAAGAGTCAGATACAATTGAGTGACTAAGCATAGCAGGGCCCAGCACAGCAATGGAGTCCTGAAAGAAAAAATAGTTGTGGAATAATCAGATACATTATAAAACATATGCACACATACACAACACACACACAGTTGAGGAACTATTTCATGTATGTGCAGAATAAGTAACCTGGAGAAAAGTGTTAATAGCAGTAGAAATGTATTGGAAATATGGCTTCAGAGTATAGTAACAGTTTGTGATAGGATTATTTCCTCTTGGGCTTCTCTAGTGACTTAGTGGTAAAGAATACAGCTGCCAATGCAGGAGACACAGGAGTTGAGGGTTTGATTCCTAGGTTGGGAAGACCCCCTGGAGGAAGAAATGGCAACCAAATTCCAATATTCTTGCCTGAACAATCCCACAGACAGAGGAACAAGGTGGGTTCAAAGAGTTGCCCACGTAATGACTGAGCAGCATGCATTTCCTCTTGCTAACTGCATTGTTTTCCTCTATTTCTTTGCATCGATCACTTAGGAAGGCTTTCTTATTCCCCTTGATATTCTTTGGAACTCTAGCAAGGAGAAATAAGAAAACCTTCCTAAGTGATCAATAGAATAGGAAACAATATAATGGGAAAGACTCGAGGTCTTTTCAAGCAAATTAGACATCCTAAGGAACATTTTATGCAAAGATGGGCACAATAAAGGACAGAAACGGTACAGACCTAACAGAAGCAGAAGATATTAAGAGGTGGCAAGAATACACAGAAGAACTGTAATGATGATGGTGTGATCACTCATCTAGAGCCAGATATCCTGGAGTCTGAAGTCAATGGGCCTTAGGAAGCATTACTAAAACTAAAGCTAGTGGAGGTGATGGAATTCCAGTGGAGCTATTTCAAATCCTAAAAGATGATGCTGTGAGTGTGCTGCACTCATGGAAAACTCAGCAGTGGCCACAGGACTGGAAAAGGTCCGTTTTCTTTCCAAACCAAAGAAAGGCAATACCTTGGAATGTTCAAACTACTGCATAATTGCACTCATAGCACACACTAACAACGTAATGCTCAAGATTCTACAAGTGAGGCTTCAACAGTATGTGAACTGAGAACTTCCAGATGTTCAAGCTGATTTTAGAAAAGGCAGAGGAACCAGAGATCAAGTGTCAACATCCATTGGATCATAGAAAAAGCAAGAGAATTCCATAAAAATATCTACTTTTGCTTTATTGACTATACCAGAGCCTTTGACTGTGTGGATCACAACAAACTGGAAAATTCTTAAAGAAACGGGAATACCACACCATCTTACCTGCCCACTGAGTATGTCACTCTGGTTATTTAACTTATATGCAGGATACATCATGCAAAATGCTGGGCAAGATGAAGCACAAGATGGAATCAAGACTGCCAGGAGAAATATCAATAACCTCAGATATGCAGATAACACCACCCTTCTAGCTCAGATAGTAAAGAATCTTCCTGTAATGCAGGAGACCCAGGTTCAATTCCTGGGTCAGGAAGATCCCTTGGAGAAGGGAATGGCAACCCACTCCAGTACTCTGGCCTGGAGAATCTCATGGACTAAGGAGACTGGCAGGCTACAGTCCACAGTGTTGCAAAGAGTTGGACACTACTACTACTATGGCAGAAAGCAAAGAGGAACTAAAGAGTCTCTTGATGAAGATGAAAGAGGAGAGTGAAAAATCTGGCTTAAAACATTCAGAAAACTAATATCATGGCATCTGGTCCCATCATTTCATGGCAAATAGGTGGGGAAACAGTGGGAACAGTAGCAGACTTTATTTTTTTGGGCTCCAAAATCACTGCAGATGTTGACTGCAGCTACAAAATTAAAAGACTCTTGCTCCTTTGTAGATAGCATATCAAAAAGCAGAGTCATTACTTTACCAACAAAGGTCTGTCTGGTCAAAGCTATGGTTTTTCCAGTAGTCATGTATGGATGTGAGAATTGGACCATAATGAAAGCTGAGCACTAAAGAATTGATGCTTTTGAACTGTGGTGTTGGAGAAGACTCTTGAGAATCCCTTGGACTGTAAGGAGATCTGACCAGTCTATCTTAAAGGAAATCAATCCTGAATATTTATTGGAAGGACTGATGCCAAAGCTGAAACTCCAATATTTTGGCCACCTGATGTGAAGAACTGACTCATTGCAAAAGATCTAATGCTGGGAAGATTGAAGGTGGGAGGAGAAGGGGACAACAGAGGACAAGATGGTTGGATGGCATCACCAACTCAGACATACATTTGAGCAAGCTCTGGGAGTTGGTGATGGACACGAAAGCCTGGCATATTGCAGTCCATGGGGTCGCAAAGAGTTGGACATGACTGAGTGGCTGAACTGAAGTGATTTTTCCTCCCCCAGCTCTCAATTCATACCTGTTACACCCTTTCCTCAGCATAATTTTGAGAGGATTTTTGTAGGGAAACCTTGAGAATTGTGCATACTGTGTCAAAAATTTTACTTCATAGTACCTCAAATACCATAAGAAAAAACTTTAATGTTCTTATAGACTAATGACTGAGCATTTAGTTAAGGAAAACAAATGGTTCAGAATACTAGAACCAAAACATATGAATTTAAATATGATAACAGTTAGGGGATTTTGCTTCATACAGTATTTTCATAAGTATTTCCAAAAGTGATCTATATTATATCATATTACCTGGCTTTTCAGAAAGAGAAGACTAAACCAAGCTGTAGTCAGAATGTGTTTTTAGGAAAATTGTCTGTTGTATGGCCTGGTGGGTTATCTCTATGAGCACATTCTAGAAATACTCTTCGGTAAAATGACTTTAGATCTCAAATGAGAAGGATTCCACAATAAAATATATTTGACCAAAGTAAATGATTACTACTCAATGAAATCTCTAATTTTTAAAATTAGCAAACCATAAATTTATACTTGACATTCTCTTTCTTCTAAATCTTAGTGAGAAAATTTTAGGTTATTGTCAAATGGTTATTTTTTAAAAATCTAATTCTGTTTTTATGTTTCCATTTTCAATTTTCATGTATTTTGATTGGAGATAATTATCAGAATTTTAAATTAAACTTGGGAATTTTTCTTTATACATAATCTTAATTTTGCATAAATATGTGTACAATGGAATATTACTCAACCATAAAAAGGAAGAAAGTTTTCCATTTGTAACAACATGGAGAGACCTAGAGGGTATTATGTAAGTGAAATAAGTCATATAGAGAAAGACAAAAACTCCTTGATTTCACTTGTATCTGGAATCTAAAAACCAAATGAAGAAACCTACAAAAACTGAAACAAAACCATAGATACAGTGAACAAGGTGGTGGTTGCCAGAGTGAAAGTGGGTGGAGAGAGAACAGAAGTAGTAAGGGAGATTAATAAATACAAACTTCCAGTTACAAAATGAATAAATCAACACTATGAAATTTATGATGTGAGTTAATGTTATCTGTAATAAAGTAATAGCTTTCTATGATAATGGATGGTAACTAGACTTATCTTGGTGATCATTTTGTAATGCATAGCAATATATCGCTCTTGTGCACTGGGGGGCACACAAAGTGTTACAGGTCAATTATACTTCAAAAACAAAGCAATAAATAAAATCATGGACAAAGATCAGCTTTGTGGTTCCTCAGAGTCAGGAGGTGGAGGGAGGAGGAACTGGATGAAGATGGTCAAAACCACAGACTTTTGGTTATAAAGTAAGTACCTGGAATGAACATAACATACAACATGATAAATATAATTAACACTTTGTTGTTTGGTCGCTAATTTGTGTTGAACTCTTTTGTGACCCTGTGGACTATGGCCCATCAGTCTCCTCTGTCCATGGGATTTCTCAGGCAAGAATACTGTGTGGGTTGTCATTTTCTTCTCCAGGGGATCTTTCCAAACTAGGGATCAAACCCACCTCTTTTGCATTGTAGGTGAGTTCTTTACCGCTGAACCACCAGGGAAACCCACCTAAGGCACTTCCATTGTGAGCCTCAACCTTATTGCCCCTCTGACACAGAGAAAGCTGCCATTAAAGTGCCAGCTAGTCCCTGGGCTGAGTACTGCATTCTAGGAATGCCTTGATTTGCTGTAAGGAGGTTCTGTTACTGTTTGTTCTACCTTTTGGGCTTTCAAATAACCCTTCTGTCCAATCTTACTCATTCTAGTTCTTGCACTGTGATGAACTCAAGGAAGCATCATTTTTATCCTTTGCTAAATCTCAATCAGGGAATCTTCCTGATCCAGGGATCAAACTCATGTCTCCTGAATTGTAGATGGATTGTTTGCTGCTGAGCCACCAGGGAAGCCCCATAATTAACACTAATATATGTTAAATGTGAAAGTTATTAAGAGTGTATATCCTAAGAGTGCTCACCAGGAGGAAGGTTTTTTTTTTTTTCCTTTTCCTTTGTATCTATAATAGATACAGATGTTCACTAAATGTATTGTGCTAATCATTTCAAAAAGTCAATTATTATACTGCACACCTTAAATAATAACATATAAAAGTGTATGTTAACTATATCTAAATAAAACTGGATGGAAAAAATCTGTTTTCTTTAATGCAGTGATTTTCGTTCCTTAAAGACTGGTAAAAAGCAGAGACACTACTTTGCCAACAAAGGTCCATCTAGTCGAGGCTATGGTTGTTCCAGTAGTCATGTATGGATGTGAGAGTTGGACTATAAAAGAAGCTGAGCCTGGAAATATTGATACTTTTGAACTGTGGTGTTAGAGAAGACTCTTGAGAGTCCGTTGGACTGCAAGGAGATCCAACCAGTCTATTCTAAAGGAAATCAGTCCTGAATATTCACTGGAAGGACTGATGCTGAAGCTGAAGCATCAATACTTTGGCCACCTCATGCAAAGAACTGACTCATTGGAAAAGACCCTGATGCTGGGAAAGAGGAGGGTGGGAGGAGAAGGGGATGATACAGATTTAGATGGTTGGATGGCATCACCAACTCGATGGTCATGACTTTAAGTAAGCTCTGGGAGTTGGTGATGGAAAGGGAAGTCTGGCGTGCTGCAGTCCATAGGGCCATAAAGAATCAGATATGACTGAGTGACTGAACTGAACTGAAAGACTGGTAGAAATACTTATGTTATCTCAATTTATGTGTTTTTCTGTGTATCATGTGATCATGTGCTGTGTGTTTGTTCATGTAGGTGTGCTTGTGGGGTTTGTATGTATATATCTGTGTATGCACATGTGGTGTGTGTGAAATTTGTGTGTGCATATGTTACACATTGGAGAAGGCAATGGCACCCCACTCCAGTACTCTTGCCTGGAAAATCCCATGGACAGAGGAGCCTGGTAGGCTGCAATCCATGGGGTTATGAAGAGTTGGTTATGACTGAGTGACTTCACTTTCCCTTTTCACTTGCATGCATTGGAGAAGGAAATGGCAACCCACTCCAGTGTTCTTGCCTGGAGAATCCCAGGGATGGGGGAGCCTCATGAACTGCCGTCTATGGGGTCACACAGAGTCGGACATGACTGAAGCGACAGCAGCAGCAGCATGTATACACATGAGCATCTAACGTATGACTATGCAACTAGTATGTTGATGCACACATGTGCATTTTTGTTTATGTGAGTTTGTAGGTGTGTGGGTATCTGTATGTGAGTGTTCCTTTCATTTGTATATAATGTGTGTGTTTATGAATAGGTGACATGTGTGTCATTGCACATTTGTTTGTTGTCATATATGTGCTTCCTTTCAGTTTTATGTTCCTTCCTGATTTGACCCATGACATTCTTTTGTAATGAACATGTTTCAACATTTAAATTGGCAACTTTGCTTCTGAATAACATTTAATAGTTTTTTTTATTTCAGATGTGTCCTTCCCTGTGAAGGCTAGCTGCTTTCTCAGAACAAACTATTCTCTAATCTTTTGAAGCTACAAGTTGCACACTTTCTATGTTACTGCCTGCTCTGAACAATAAATCTAGTTCAAAGAAAGTTATTACCTCAATCATTTAGGGTACTCCTCTTATATATCTTTCAGTAGACCATTTTTTTTTCCCCTGCTAGTTTTACTGCTTTGACGTTCTGCTTGTTATGTGAATTTCTCTACTATGGAAAAGCATCACCAAAAAGTTTTATTTTTTCCCTCCTTGTAGTTCTCTTTGTAACCCTCTCAGTTCACTGGGCATTAGCAGAGTTTCTATTTTATTCTCCAGAAATATTCCTTCCAGGATTGTTGCTATGTCTCTAAAAACAGTTTTATCATCCAGGTGTTATTTTCTGTTTTTATTTATTATTTGTTTAAGTTCCATCTCATTATAGATAAACATTTAATAAAGATTTATCTTTTTATTTTTTTAACGGGATTGGCAAAAAGAAAGAATTAGAAACCACACTATTATGATCTTACAAATGAAAAATATTATACTAGAAAAGATTAAAGAATTTAGCTTTTAAAAATTTATAGGAACAGGAGCTAGTCTCTATTCCATATAATTTTTGCTATTTTTGTGTAAAATAATCCTTCTTGAGTCCTGGTACACATAACGTTCTATACTTAACGTATGAATAATTTTTCTTTTCACTGCTACCCACCACCTCAGTTCTACTTCCTGAAAAGCCCCAGTTTCTTTCTTTGGTAATATATATTCTTATCTGATATTTCTCTGTACTCATCTTCTGACTAATTCTTATGTAAACAGTACTATCTTTTGCTTTGTTTGTGTTCCAGAAAACTGAGGAGTGCAATAATCAAGCCACTAACAGATTATATAGACCAAGGAGACTGAGCACAAGGACTATTACAAAAGCCCCTAAAAAGAAACAAAGAATTTTATACCAATATGTTTCAGACACCAAAAGAGAGAATCAATTTAAGAAATAATTATAATATTAAAGGAGTTTAGAATCATGTCAATTACATAACTGACACAAGAAGAAAAAATTAAGGATGTGGAAGAAAAGAGGGTTATTTGTAATCTTAACATATTAAAGAGTTTGCAACTAATTTTTTTTTTGCAACTAATTTTAATTTAATTCAGATATGCAACTAAAATTGTTCAAGGGGCAGCTGCACAAAGGCTACAGTGCTGTTCAGTAGTTATTATTGGATTTAATAGTTTTCAATCTCTGTATTTCTTAAACCATACTTATCCTTGTATCTTCTCCACAGCTGTTGATTCAGTTCAGTTCAGTTCAGTCACTCAGTCGTGTTTGACTCTTTGTGACCCCATGGGCGGGAGCACACCAGGCTTCCTGCTGCTGCTGCTAAGTCGCTTCAGTCATGTCCAACTCAGTGCCACCCATAGACGGCAGCCACCAGGCTCCCCCATCCCTGGGATTCTCCAGGCAAGAACACTGGAGTGGGTTGCCATTTCCTTCTCCAATGCATGAAAGTGAAAAGGGAAACTGAAGTCGCTTAGTCATGTCCGACTCACAGCAACCCCATGGACTGCAGCCTACCAGGGTCCTCTGTCCATGGGATTTTCCAGGCAAGAGTACTGGAGTGAGTTGCCACTGCCTTCTCCTAACCCATCACCAACTCCCAGAGCTTGCTCAAACTCATGTCCATGGAGTTGGTGAGGCCATCCAACAGTCTCATCCTCTGTTGTCCCCTTCTCCTCTTGTCTTCAGACTTTCACAGCATCAGGATCTTTTCCAAGAAGTAAGTTCTTCACATCAGGTGGCCAAAGTATTGGAGTTTCAGCTTCAACATCAGTCCTTCCAATGAACATTCAGGACTGATTTCTTTTAGGATGGACTGGTGGATCTCCTTGCAGTCCAAGGGACTCTTAAGAGTCTTCTCCAACACCACAGTTCAAAAGCTTCAATTCTTTGGCACTCAGCTTTCTTTATAGGTCAACTTTCACATCCAAACATGACCACCAGGAAAACCATAGCCTTGACTAGGTGGATCTTTTTTGGCAAAGTAATGTCCCTGGTTTTTAATATACTATCTAGGTTGGTCATAGGAGAAGGCAATGGCACTCCACTCCAGTACTCTTGCCTGGAAAATCCCATGGATGGAGAGGCCTAGTGGGCTGCCGTCCATGGGGTCGCAAAGAGTCGGACACGATTGAGTGACTTCACTTTCACTTTTCACTTTCATGCACTGGAGAAGGAAATGGCAGCTCACTCCAATGTTCTTGCCTGGAGAATCCCAGGGACAGCGGAGCTTGGTGGGCTGCCGTCTATGGGTCGCACAGAGTCGGACACGACTGAAGCGACTTAGCAGCAGCAGCAGCAGCAGCAGGTTGGTCATAAGTTTTCTTCCAAGCAGCGTCTTTTAATTTCATGGCTGCAGTCACCATCTGCATTGATTTTGGAGCCCCCCAAAGTAAGCTTTTGATAAGCCCTAACAATTTTAAAGCAAGGTGATCATCCAAGGAACAGTTTGTAAGATAAAGAATCTAGCATGTGGCCTTGCATGTAGCAGTTAGTTAATATCTTAGAAATAATACATTCATATAGAACTATAAAATAGCCTACCAAGATCTTTCAGTAAAGCCAGCTCTAATTAAACATCTGTGTCAATGGCAGTTCTGAAGATATTTTTGATTATCATAACAGGAGATTTGCTTGTTGTTTCTAGTGAGTAGAAATCAGAAATGTTGCTAGAAATTTTACAATATGTGGGACAGCTCTCACAACAAAGACATATACTGTCCAAAATTTTGCTAGTGTTAGAGTTTACAAACTTGGATATATACTGATTTAGAAAAGACATAGTGAAAGAAAAGGAAGATAGAGGCAGAAAAGAAAGAAGTGGTAGAAGTGAGAAGAAAGTCACTTGATTGTGTCTGACCCTTTGCAATCCCATGGACTGCATGACTCCAGGCTGCTCTTTCCTCGGAAATTTTCCAGAAAAGAATACTGAACTGGGTAACCATGCCCTTCTCCAGGGGAATCTTACCAACCTAGAGATCAAACCCAGGTCTTTGCATTGCAGATGGATTCTTTACTTCTGAGCCACCAGGGAAGCCTAGGAGGTTGTGGGGGAGTAGGAAAATGAAGAGGAAGAAGAGGAGGGAGAAAAAGAGAGGTGGAGAGAGAGAAGAGGAAGACGAGAAGAAAGAAGAGAATGGAGAAAAAGGAGGAATAGAAGGAAGAGGGAGAAGTAAGTAAGTATTTTATTGAAATAGTAAGGAAGTAATCAAAGGCATCCTCTGTTTGATTTCCAGGTTTCTTTCTTATCAATCTCTGTATCTGAAAATGTTCCAATCCAATCATGATCTAGTAGAGGTACATTATGTGATTATGTTTAAGTCTTTTGAAAATTAAGAAGAAAGGATGCATGTTTTCTTAGGCTATCAAAATCTCAGAGCATGAGTTAAATACACCAGAAAGCCAGTGATAATTATATTACAGGTGGGTAAGGAAAAAATAATTCCAATCCCAAAAATGGCAATGCCAAAGAATGTTAAAACTACTGCAGAATTGTACTCATCTTACACGCTAGCAAAGTAATGCTCAAAATTCTCCAAGCCCAGGCTTCAACAGTATGTGAACCAAGAACTTCCAGTTCAAGCTAGATTTAGAAAAGGCAGAGGAACCAGAGACCAAATTGCAAACATCTGTTGAATCATCAAAAAAGCAAGAGAGTTCCAGAGAAATATCTATTTCTGCTTTATTGACTATGCCAGAGCCTTTGAATGGATCACAACAAACTGTGGAAAATTCTTCAACAGATGGGAATACAAGAACACCTGACCTGCCTCCTGAGAAATCTGTATACAGGTCAAGAAGCAACAGCTAGAACTGGACATGGAAAAACAGACTGGTTCCAAGTAGGGAAAGGACTACGTCAAGGCTACATGTTGTCATCCTACTTATTTAACTTACATGAAGAATACATCATGCTGGATGAAGCACAAGCTGGAATCAAGATTGCCAGGAGAAATATCAATAACCTCAGATATGCAGATGACACCACCCTTATGGCAGAAAGTGAAGAGGAACTAAAGAACCTCTTGATGAAAGTGAAAGAGGAGAGTGAACAAGCTGGCTTAAAACTCAGCATTCAAAAAATGAAGATCATGGCATCTGGTCCCATCACTTCATGGGAAATAGATGGGGAAACAGCAGAAACAGTGTCAGACTTTTTTTTTTTTTTTTTTTTTTGAGCTCCAAAATCACCGCAGATGGTGACTGCAGCCATGAAATTAAAAGACGCTTACTCCTTGGAAGAAAAGCTATGACCAACCTATATAGCACATTCAAAAGCAAAGACATTACTTTGCCGACTAAAGTCCGTCTAGTCAAGGCTATGGTTTTTCCTGTGGTCATGTATGGATGTAAGAGTTATACTGTGAAGAAAGCTGAGCACTGAAGAATTGATGCTTTTGAACTGTGGTGTTGGAGAAGACTCTTGAGGGTCCCTTGGACTGCAAGGAGATCCAACCAGTCCATTCTGAAGGAGATCAGCCCTGGGATTTCTTTGGAAGGAATGATGCTAAAGCTGAAACTCCAGTACTTTGGCCACCTCTTGTGAAGGGTTGACTCACTGGAAAAGACTCTGGGATGCTGGGAGGGATTGGGGTCAGGAGGAGAAGGGGACGACCGAGGATGAGATGGCTGGATGGCATCACTGACTCGATGGACATGAGTCTGAGTGAACTCCGGGAGTTGGTGATGGACAGGGAGGCCTGGCGTGCTGCGATTCATGGGGTCACAAAGAGTCGGACATGACTGAGGGACTGAACTGAACTGTTAGTAGCACCAGTCCCTGGTGGCTCAGTGGTAAAGAATCTGCCTGCCAATGCAGGAGATGTGGGTTCAATCCCTGAGTCAGGAAGATTCCCCTGGAGAAGGAAACGGCAACCCACTCCAGTATTCTTGCCTGGGAAATTCCTTGGATAGAGGAGCCTGGTGGGAGGATAGAGGAGTACAGGGTGGATACAAGGTGGATACCTTCCCAGGTACAGGGAGGATAGAGGAGTACAGGTGGTTGCAAAGAGTAAGACATGACTTAAAGATTAAACAACAACAACAACACAAACAGCTGCTACTTGGTTAATGTATTATTTTAAAACAACAGAAACAATTGTGTGAGAGTTTGTCTGAGATAACGTAGGGTTTTCATGGAAAAACTATCATTTTCATATTAATTCTATTTTATAACAATAAAACTGTTCTAAGCAATTTTAATAAATTTAAAATCTAAATTCAAGATATCCTATGATCATTATGTTAATGCTATGGAGAATAAATTAAGCACTTCAAATTACTGGATACAGTGAATTTTATTAAGTTACTGAGGTTCATATAAGGCCAAAAGTGAGTTTCTTTATCTTAATTTTATGCTATGTACATTTTTATAAATTATATTTAAAAATATTTAAGTTAATTTTCTCTTTATAAAGAAGCTTTTAACAAGACTGGATTCAAAATAAAAATGATTATATATTTGCAAGCTTCAAAAAATTATAGTATAATTCTTTTGCATATAATTATAATTTAAGATCTCTATAATTATGAATTATGGATGTATCATCATATTCAAAGTACATATGAAGATTGCCCAATATTCTCCTCAATTCATATACTGTCACCTATCCTCACAAATACAGTGAAGTAGCATGCAGAAACATATATATTTTTTCTTTTTTTTTAGAGAGGCAAAACTCCTGTTTGCCTGATAACATTAATTTGTCTGTTAAACACACTCTTATCTAATTATTATGCAGAATACTGATACATAAAAACTGAGAATTCCTGATAATTAGAGGCAAATAAATATTATATTTTAAAACTATAAGCTTAAAATTGTTGTTGAATTGCTAAGTTATGTCTGACGGTTTTGTGACCCCATGGACTGTAGCCCTACAAGATTCTCTGTGCATGGGATTTCCCAGGCAGAAATACTGGAGTGGGTAACCATTTCCTTCTCCAGGGGATCTTCCCAATCCAGGGATCCAACCCACATCTCCTGCTTGGCAGGTGTATTGTTTAACACTGAACCACCTGGGAAGCCCCAAACTTAACATAGAAAAAAATGCTTTTACCTTTTTAGCTATTAAAATGCATAAGTGAAGTGAAGTCGCTCAGTCGTGTCCGACTCTTTGTGACCCCGCGGACTGTAGCCTACCAGGCTTCTCCATCCATGGGATTCTCCAGGCAAGAATACTGGAGTGGGTTACCATTTCCTTCTCCAGGGGATCTTCCCAACCCAGGGATCAAACCCAGGTCTCCCACATTGGAGGCAGATGCTTTAACCTCTGAGCCACCAGGGAAGACATGAAAAATGCATAAATATATGATTTTTTAAAAAACTTAGAAGAGAATGACCAGGACTAGTGAGCTCAATAAAACTATAAAGTTACTGGTGCCAGCATTTGCAATCCAAAAATAGCCGTGGATCAATGTCTAGATAATCCTTTACTGTTTTTTGTTTTATTTCCTCTTTCTATCCCTTGTACAGAAATTAAAACACTGTGTCTACCTTCAATGATTAAGTCTAGCATTAGTTAGGGTCATGATTTAAGGTCATTGAATGATTTGGTATTTACCCCCTGTATAATATACATCTTAATTGCTGAGGAAAAGGAATAATTCAATCTATCTATTTTGTGTCGATCTGAATAAAGTTACTGGTGCCAGCATTTGCAATCCAAAAATAGCCGTGGATCAATGTCTAGATAATCCTTTACTGTTTTTTGTTTTATTTCCTCTTTCTATCCCTTGTACAGAAATTAAAACACTGTGTCTACCTTCAATGATTAAGTCTAGCATTAGTTAGGGTCATGATTTAAGGTCATTGAATGATTTGGTATTTACCCCCTGTATAATATACATCTTAATTGCTGAGGAAAAGGAATAATTCAATCTATCTATTTTGTGTCGATCTGCCTACCAAATAACATCGTTATTTTTTGAAACTGGTTGATAAATATCAAAGGGCAACAAGAATTAACAATGAAAAGTTAGAAAAGGAAAGTAAAAAATAACTATCCTTAAATTGGTAGGGAAGCACAGTGAATCCTTTCAACTTCTCTGGTAGTTTTTCTCTCTTTTTCTATCCATCTGCCATATGATGGGAGTGTGATTATGACATATTGGTGGAGTTAAAAAGTAAAGGATTATATAGTGCTGCACCAGGGCAGAATTTTTTGTGGCCTATGTGGGTTTCACAGCTATTCAGATTTGAAGTTGCATTTAACTACTATACAATGTTCACCTTCAATGTAATCTTTGGATTCTCAGAAACATGAGTTCTCAATTTGCTTTTAGACATATTAGATTTTTTTTTTTTTGTCCTGTAAAGTAATATAGCTATAATCACTGTGTAAGCCTGTGCTAATCTTAATCACCTTTTCTCTCTTTGTGTAGGTGTGTTTATGTTTGTGTGCAAGATTTATTTTAATGTTTTTTAGTGAAAGAAATTTGAAATAATTTTACCTATTTGACATTAATATTTTTCCAGTTTTAATGATATATAATTGTTATCCAGCACTGTATAAATTTAAGATGCATACCATAATGATTTGACTTACATTCATGAAGTGATTATCACAATAATTGTAGGAACATCCATCATATTATTTAGATACAAAATTAAGGAAACAAAATTTTTGTGTGTGATGAAAATTCTCTAGATTTATTCTCAACAACTTTTATAATGACATATAGCAGTGTTAACTATGCTTATCATGTTGTTCATCACATCTCTAGTAATTATATCTCTAGTAATTATTTATTTTTTAACTGAAAGTTTGTAGCCCCTTTTGATGGCCTTCATCCAATTCATCTTCCCACCACCTCCAATACTATTTCTTTGATATAGTAATTTTAGTAGCTTTACATAATAAGAAAATGTATACTGATAGTGTTCAGTTCAGTTCACTTCAGTCTGACTCTTTGTGACCCCATGAACTGCAGCATGCCAGGCTTCCCTGTCCATCACCAAATGCCAGAGTTTACCCATAACCATGTCCATTAAGTTAGTGATGCCATAAAACCATCTCATCTTTTGTCATCCCCTTCTCCTGACATCAATCTTCCCCAGCATCAGGGTCCTTTCAAATGAGTCAGCTCTTCGCATCAGGTGGCCAAAGTATTGGACGTTCAGCTTCAGCATCAGTCCTTCCAATGAACACCCAGAACTGATCTGCTTTAGGATGGACTGATTGGATCTCCTTGCAGTCGAAGGGACTCTCAAGAGTCTTCTCCAACACCACAATTCAAAAGCATCAATTCTTCGGTGCTCAGCTTTCTTCACAGTATAACTCTCACATCTATACATGATCACTGGAAAAGCCACAGCCTTGACTAGACGGACCTGTGTTGGCAAAATAACATCTCTGGTTTTTAATATGCTGTCTAGGTTGGTCATAACTTTCCTTCCAAGAAGTAAGGAAGAGGGGTAGCTCCTTGCCACCACCGTTCCTGACCTTCAACGTAGGATAGCTCCTCTAGGCCCTCCTGTGCCTGCCCAGCCACCGTTTCTCATATATGAATTTATGTATGTGGCTCAGATGCTAAAGAATCTGCCTGCAGATCAGAAGACCCAGGTTCAGTTCCTGGGTCAGGAAGATCATTTCATTATCCATTATATCCATCTATCTATCTATCTATCTATCTATCTATCTATATAATTTCGTTATCCATTCATCCATCAGTGAACACTTAGGTTGTTTCCATATTGTGGCTATTGTAAATACAATGAATTTGGAAGAGCATATATCTATTTGAGTTACTATTTTTTTTTTCTTCTGATAGAAATGTAGAAGTGTAGTTAATGGACTGTGTTATAGTTCTAGATCTTCCCTGGTGGCTCAGTGTGGGTAAAGAATCTGCCTGCAATACAGGAGATGCAGGAGATATGGGTTTGATTTCTGGGTTAGGAAGATTCTCTGGAGGAGGGCACGGCAATTATGCTCCTGTTACTGATTTCAATTTTTATAAAATTTTGTCAGATTGTGGTCAGAAAATATATTTAATATGATTTTTGATATCTTAAAAATTTTAAGTTTTACTTTACAGGCTAAAATATGATACATCTTAAAAGACATTTTTTGTGCTCTTGAGAAGAGTATGTATTCTGGTGCTATTGGATTGGAGGTTCTCTATAATCTTGAATGTCCTTTCTGCCTATAATTTCACTGTTTCCTCATTGATTTTTTTTTTTTTTTTAGGAATCTATCCAGTTAGAAAGTGAGTTATTGATGTCTTCTATTATCGTATTTCTGTTTCTTTCTTCTTCAATTTTGCTAATCATGCCTTTAAAGAAGAGGATGATACAATATTGGTCAGATATATATTTACAATTGCTATATTGTCTGGATGAATTCACTCCTATATCACTATATAGTGACCTTTATCCCTTGTGATCAATTTTGACTATAAACCTATTTAAGTGTAGCTGCTTATGTTCTTTTGCATCAGTTCGGTCGCTCAGTTGTGTCAGACTCTTTACAACACCATAGAATGCAGCATTCCAGGCTTCCCTTTCCATCACAAACTTCAGGAGCTTACTCATACTCATGTCCATCGAGTAGGTGATGCCATCCAACCATCTCATCTTCTATCGTCCCCTTCTCCTCCTGCCTTCAATCTTTCCCAGCATTTTTCCCAGCATATCTTTTTCCATTCCTTCACATTCAATCTACATGTGTCTTCAAAACTAAAGTGAGTCTCTTGTAGTGTTAGATCATGTTTTGTTTTGCTTTTTTTTTTTCCCATTTAGCCACTCTGCATATTTTGATTGGACAATTTAATCAATTTACAATTAACATAATTATTATTGATATTGTCATTTTAAATTGACATTTAAAAATTGTTTACTGACTTTTTAAGTTCCTTTGCTCATTTTTTCCACTTTTGACATTTTCCTTTGTTATATATTTATTTATTTTAGTTGCATGATTTAATTACTTTCTCTATAACTTTTATATATTTACCAGATATTTTTCTTTCTAGTTATCATGGGGCTTACACAAAGCACATTATAGATATGACAGCCTTTTTAAAACTGATAATAACTTATATTCAACACATAAAAATTCTCTAGATTTAACTTTTCATACCCCCACATCTTATGCTATTGATGTCATAATTTTTGTCTATCATGAAACTATTGTAGCTACACCTACATTTAAAACTATTGTCTTTTAACTTTTATGCCAGAGATAAAGGAGATTTATGCACCATCATTACAGATTAGTGTAGTCTGAATTCAACCATATTTTTACCTGCACCAGTGAGTTTTCTACTTCTATGTTTTCATATTGTTACATAGCATCCTTTTATTTCAACTTGAAGAGCTACTTTTAGAATTTCTTGTAAGTCAATTCTAGTTGTGATGAACTCCCTTAGCTTTTGTTTATCTGGGAATGTCTGGAATGTCTTAGTATCTTCTTTATTTCTGAAGGATAATTTTCCTGGTATGGTATTCTTTGTTGTCTTTTTCTTAGCACTTTGTATATATCATCCCACTCTATCTTGGCCTGAAACTTGCTGATAGATTTTTATGGGGTTAGGAAGGTTGCTTTGTATGTAACGAATCATTTTTCTCTTATTGCTTCCAAATTTTCTCTTTTATCTTTGACTTTTAATATCTTGATTAAAATGTTTCTTGGGTTAATCTTTTTTGAGATAACTTTTTTTGGGGTCTTTTGAGCTTTCTCCTAAAATTTAATATCTAAGTTTTCAGCTATTATTTCTTTAAATAAAAAAATGTTCCCCTTTCTCTCTCTCTTCTCCTGGGATTTCCATGATGTGAATGTTCATTTACTTGATAGTCCTATTACTCATAGAAATTTTCTTCACCTGTTTTTCATTTTTTCTCTTTTTGTTCCTCTTTGTTAATTTCAAATCATCTGTCCATGAGTTTGAAGATATTCTTTTCTTCTGTGTGATAGAGTCAGTTGTTGAAGATCTCTGTTGAATTTTTCCATTCTGTCACTGTATCTTCTGCTCCAGGATTTCTGTTTTGTTCTTTGTATGGTTTATATTTACTTATTACTTTTCTCACTTTGTTCATGCATTGTTTTTCCTGCTTTCTTTAGTTGTTTACCTGTGTTCTCTTGCATTTCACTGGGTTACTTTAAGAAGATTGTGTTCTATCTTTGTTAGGTAAAATTCAGATCTTCATTTCTTTCTTGGTTGGCTATCAGTTTTATTCGTTTTCTTTGGTGCATCATATTTCCCTGATTTTGAGTGTGTATGTGATTTATTTAGCTTACAATAATAAAGATCTCTTCAGTCTTTACAGATGGATTTTGATAAGTAAACACCTTCTGTCAGTTCCCTGGGCTATTGGGATTACTTTCAAAATTACAGTTATGCTGGATTGAAACCAGGCTCTGAAATTGTTACTGAATTTTCAGTAGAGGGTACAGTTTGTAGGTCTGTTATCAGAGAATTGAATCTGTCTGGTCCCCATGTGAATAGAACTCCCTTTAAGACCTTGTTCAGTAGAGTAATGCTTGGATAAGTGTTTGTCTCAAGACCCACTGTTGAATCTGATGTCAAATGCACAGATATGTATAAATCCCCACTAGTTCCCTGGGAGGGCTCCTAATGGGTGGTTCCTTACACATGCAAGACTGGAATCAAGACTGGACCAGAACCAAATCCCAAGGGTGCTTCAAGGACTTCAAGGGTCTCAGGTATGCAGCTCTGTTTCTGGAAAATGGGTAGATATGTCTCTAACAAGGTCTTGAGTGGGCAGAATTGATCCCTGACCAAGGATAGGAGAGATTAAAGTTGTTATATTGTTGTTTTAGGATAAACAGTCAGACTGTGGTCGGCAGGCTTACCTCCAAATACATGAACACATGTGTTTTCTGTTCTCTGGGTAAGCAGGACCAGAGCTAGGAAGTGTTGGAGCTGAGCACTTGATTATGTCCATGCCTGTTCTTGGACCAATGTGGACTGGTCTGTCCCAAAGTGCTCTGTTAGGTCTGTCTCCCTGCAGAACTTTGGACTATTAAGATTGCTTATGGACTGCAGTTGGGAGGAGATGGAACCAAGTATAGATCTATTTCAGGATGTTTGGGATACAGGCATGAGTGTTTATGGTCAGGTCCCTAGGCCAGCAGGACAATTCACATACTGCATCTAGAAGAAGTTATAATACAGTTATAAGGCATTTAAGAATCTACTGTCAGACCAACTTCCACAGTTGCCTCCAGGGGCTCCTAGACTGTACCAAGAGAGGCTAAAGCTTGGTCACAGGCCTACTTCAATGTCAATAGCTGGATCAAAGTCTGCAAGCCTGTCACCTGAAGCATGACTCTTCCAAGGTCCTTTGATATATTGTTCTGATGGCAGGACAAAGGCCAAGTAACTGAGTTCACAAAAATATGAAGCTCTTTCTGAGTCTGTAGCTGTGAATATGGTTTGTGAGTCAGCCAACTGAACACAGCCTGCATTCTCAAAGTGATGATCTCTGGTCCTGGACTCCACCGCAGTTTTCTCATCTTCTATCTGGATCCCAAAGCTCCCACAAATGCACTTTTGTCTGAGGATAATTGCCAAATTACAGTTACTTAGGGAGAATAAAGTCAGAGACCTTCTATTCTTCCATCTTGCTGATATCACCTTAATTGCAGTTTTCAACTTTTAATAGTGCTTTCTTTCCACCAATGTAATTGCTTGATGCTGGTTTGTGTGATGTTTGAATACATAATTTTTCCATAAGTTTGAATATATTTCCTCAGCAATTTCACATTTTAATCACTGACATGAATTATAAATGTATAGTACAATAAAGTAGAATAAGATGAATCTTGACAACTAAAAAAATTATCACTGTAACATTAAATTCAAAGAGACCATAAAGTTTCTTAGAGAAATGCACAGGCTGGTATACTCATTAAAAACTCTTAATTAACTAGCTTCCTTCAGGTGACATTCTTGCACACTAATTTAAGACAGTGTACAAATGACAAAGATGCCACTGGAACATTGGGAAGGTTATTTGATGAATGCCTAACCAAATAAAGTACTGCATGAATCATTTAATTGAATATGTTGCATAAACAACTAAGTTGTTTTTTTTTCCCCACTTTTTTTTGTCAGGTGCAGAGGTGACTTTCCTTACTTTTCTGTTATTATTTTAATATTGTATGGAAGGATCGATTTAAAATTGAACAGTCACCTCTAAAATGCTAATTTCCCTTAGTCCTCAAAGTAATTTTGAATGTGAAAAAGTACACTATTTTTCTCTATTTGTCATTTATTTTATTCATTGCTTTTCACCTCATTTTTATTTTTTTTTT